>VZTB01007524.1:3212-40944 GCA_013397245.1 Thryothorus ludovicianus
CTACAGCACAGAACAGAGTAAACTCGATGCAGAGGCAGCAGTGAACACGAGGGGAAGAGAGGATCTTGCAGCACCTTGCTCTTTCACGGTCTCACCTCTTGCTCCATTGTTCTGCTCACAGGAAAGCTACGGAGACATCCAAGTTATTGACACTCCCAGGGCTTGCTCTCTAGCCCTGAACACAGCTGCACAGACTGACTATATAATGTGGGCTACATTTAAAAGTGCTTTAGTATCCATGAGAGTATTCACATGAAAACCATTGTTATAGAAGGATACCTGCCTCATGCCTCATTCCCAAACTGTCCTTGGAAGAACACTATTTATCCTGGCCCAAAGACGTGCTGGGGATTGTTCTTACATTCAGAGTAACCACAATTTTAAAATTTCAGTATTTTTACTCATGACTTGATATTATTTATTTTACTAACATGCAGGATTTTTTACAGCCAAAATCTCTAAGATTATGTTGCTGTTTTCCAGCTCCAAATAAACTAAAAACATTAAAATAAAATGTTACACATTATTTGATTACTCCTATCTGTGCTCCTCTGATGTCTCAAGCCAGGGGCTGCTCTTCCTCTTTTCACTGAAGGCAGAGTTCCTTTCTCATGTTTAGGTGACCTTACTTTTTGATCAATGCTTGTGTTCTAAAATACCATCTATCTCTGCTGATGTCCACTGCTCTTTTCCATTCACATTACTCTTTTAGTATGTACTCTATTCAATTGTTTATATGGTGGTGTTGTTCCTTAGGAGAGAGACAGACCTATAAAGTAAAAAAATGTGCCTAATGTGATTATAATGAGAGGATAAATTACATTCTGAGTTGAAATTTCCAAAGCTCAGTTCAATACCAAAACCTAACTGGCAAGTTTTAAACATCTTCAAAAAACCAAGATTATTCTCTTTGCATCATTAATGGAGTATATGAATAGAGTTCTCCTTTGAATACCTATTTCAAACATCTTATTAGCTTCAGAATTTTAAAATCAACTTTAAAATTAAAGCTGTTGTTTACAGCTAAAGCAGTAACTTATGATTTCAAGGTGTTTGTTTTTTTTTTACATTTAAAAACATGCTTATTGCTTGTTACATTGGTGTACTTTTATATTAGAGATTTGCCTGAGCATATTTTCATTGGACATTGGGGGACAAAAAAATTCTTCACTGCATTCCTAGTTTAGATGGTGTTAAAGACATCTGAAGATGATGTGGTTGCCCCATAAGTTACATACAAAGAAATGAGGTCTTAAGGGAATAATCAATAAAAGGGAATGAGATACATAAGGCAAAGGAAGTAGGCTTATGAAGTAATTTTGTTTGTTTTAGTACCATCTGCTTTAATTTTGGATGGTTAATTAATAAGGCACTGAGCACTAATATTGAAAATACAATTGAAATACAATGCATTTTAATACAATGAGAATTTATTAAGCCAGTGCAGGTACATCTTTCTATAACTTTATCTGCATGTTATTCCCTTCCCAGCTCTAAAGTATTACTAAGATACAATAAACAGCAAGAGGAAAAGGAAAAAAGTCCTTATTAAAAAAGGATTAGATTTGACTATCTAGCAAACAATTCAGTTTAATATTTCTTTCTAGTAGAGTTTTGACTGATATAGCTACCAAGCTGATCTTCAGCTGAAAAGAATGAACATCTATTTCCTAGCACCCACCAGCAGTGAATCCTAGATTAAATCATAATCAGTAACAACATAGAAATTCAAATTACTTATGCTGATGATTAGAGAATCCTGTGAGCAGTTGATGTCAGCATCTGCATATAACTAGAGCTGTAGAATACAGACTTTACATTTCGATACAATATTTAGGAAAAAACGTTTCAACATAACGCTATCATTGCAAATATTTTTGAGCAATAAGATTTATCTTATGAAATCATTAATCTCATAGTAATCAGAAACTTTTCCTATAGTATAGAGTTTTAACCACTCTCCAGAATTCTGGTAAAAGAGTCTGAGCAAAGATTTCTTTACAAAATACTTTATTTTCTAATTTGAATTAAAGTGATTGAGTGTTTTCTCAAAAGATGAATACAGAACATTTTGTTACCATTTATGTTATGACTTCAAAAACTCATTGGCAAATTAATTTTTAGTAATTAGTTTTGGTGGTTATTTTTTCATTTTGTTGTTGATTTTATTTTTTTTTGTTTTATAAAGAAATGTGATATTTGGTATAAAATATTAATATATTCTTGAGTGTTTCTTTCTGAATTAGAAAGGTCTGCTTCTCCCTAGAAACTTGGGTAAGTTGGAAATATCCTCTTCTTTGAAATCGACTTTGAGTTTTGACCAAGTAGTACTTTGCTTTATGATCTGTATTTTTCAGGGTACTTATAACTTTTTCTATGTACATTTCCTAAAACACAGAATAAAAGAGACAAATGCAAGATAAGACCATATAAATGTGCTAGTTTAAAACATATTTTATGATTATGTCTATGATTTTTGTTTTGAAGCTTGTCCCTGAAGGGAAAATGTGGAATAGTCAGGATTTACAGGATAAGTACTCAAATAATGCTTCCATTTACCAAAAATATAAACAAAGATCCTATTTGCTCAGTACACCCCTTAAAATTTGCATTGCTAACAACAAGGTTGTATTAACATAATATTAAAATATTTTTAATGTTAAAATGCTAGTCTGCATGGCACTGCATTGTGTTTGAGTAAGAAAACAACTCTTAGGGAGTTAACAGGTAAATATCTAACATAATGGTAACTGTGCAGTTGATCTTCTATAGTCATGGACATGATGAACCCCCAAGTTCAGTTTCTCTTCTTTGTGGTCAATATAATTTACAAAATAATTGTTGCTGCAACTTATTGCTCTCATTCAGCCTACATGTATAGGCTACACTCATCCTTGAAAAAAGAAAAAAACAATTACCACTCCATATTGTCCTCTTAAATTTCCTTAAATTGTAAGAGAACTTTTCACATCTGTTAAGATCTGAGCTGTGTATGAAAAGTCAAGTTTTCAAGCTGAAAGTATAAGAAGTAGAAATATTATAGGTAATAAAACTTCTACTGTTGGTCTTTAAAATTCCCCTTCAGAAATGCCCATTAAACAAGAGGTACAGTTTAAAATATTCTGTAATCTCATCATTTTTTCTGAATTCTGCACGGATAATTGCAAGATATCATCTGGCATATGGGATTACTATGGCAGTCCATATGTTTTGTAACAGTTGGTATTCAAATGAAATATACAAAGTCAAAGAAGAAGGTGGCTAAGGCAACAAAACCTGATTACTAGCAGCTACAACAAGCTGCTGGTTCCAACTCAAAATATTTTCCTTTCAGTTTGTTGGTTTAAACTGATTGTATTAATGTGTTTTACAACTCCAAAAATTTAGTGACAACATGGATTTTTATTTATATAATAAACTTAAGTCTCAATAAACTCAACTTGAAACACTGTAGGTGATTTGAAGGAGGCTATTTATTCTGTTTTATCTGAGCCATATCCTTATAAACTATCTGTAGTATAGACTTGTCACTATACCTTCATGGGATCAAAATTAGTACTGCTTTGGAGAAGCATTTGTTCAACTCTAAACTCAAAAAGTGCTTATGTCTCATTCTAGTGCATGCTTCAAGTACAAAAGGTCTGTTTCATTTCCATCTCAAGTTGCTCTTTCACTTTCAGCTTCTTTTTCTGACACTTTTGTTTCCTCTGTGGTTCTAATAAGCTACCCTGGAATCCTTCTGACAGACATTTTTGCTCATTTAAAGCTCTGTACCTTACTCTTTAAAGTCAAATCACTTTTAATCTTTTGAAGGGTATATATTGATCATCCCTACTTCCTGCACTAAGATTTGCATCATAAACCCTTCTCTGTATACATATACACCAAAAATTTGGTATGAAGATATTGTGGTTTCTTTCATTTCTCATTATTTTGTGGAGGAGTTTTGCATTTTTTTTTTTAGGGAGGGCCTTGTTTTTTTCCCTTGGAGATTGCCTTTCATTTTTGTGCCTTACAGTGTGCTCTAGAGCAGTTTTCTTGTTCCTGGAATTAAAGTTATAATTAATTCTCTCTCTACATGTGCCTAAGACAGGAAACTGCTGTGGACTTGATTTCAACAGACACAATGTGAATCAGAGTCCTAGAATGGTAATAAATCACATTTATTGTGATTCAACTTCTATATATCTATATTTTCACGGTAGCAGCCAGGGCGAACATGCAAACTGATTCCCTTCAGCACAAGGTTACATGGAAGATGGTCTCCAGAAGCACTCCAACAGCTATTGGATATCCAAGTAGGGGATCAGGCATACTACAAAATAAGGGTTTTTTGGTGAATATTCCACTGCTTCACTCCACAGATCTGCTCCTATTGTACTCCTCTGTTTGCTAAGACAAATAGAATTCTACTCTATAGATCTTCACCTAAGCCATTGACACTCTAGGGCCCAAATAAACTTCTATTATCTTTTTGTCAGTAAATGGCATTTGCTGAATCAAAAGTTACTCTCAATTTCCTTTACAACTGGTAAACAGAGGATGACTTAGGTGCCTGCCTCTACTGAAAGTAAAATGTGTTTTAATTAAATAAATTCTCAAATAACCCACTTTGGTTAGATGGCTAAAATAAGCTGGAATGAACCCAAGCTAGTTAATTTGTTTTAAACAAATAAGAAACACAGTTTAAGGCAAGGATTTTCCTTTAGCTGAAGAAACTCTCAAATAATTGAAGACAGTCTTAGAGAAGGTTTTAAAGTGTTGCAAAGTTGTCAAAGTCCCTTTTCAGAGTCACTTTTATATTCTATAATTACATTTATTGGCAATGATAACAGGTTTCCTGTACATGAATTTCTAACTTTGTACAAAGCCCTCTACCGTGCAAGTTGTCTAAAATTCTCTGGCTCTAGAGTGAACAACAAAAAACACAAAGGAAACAAGCAAAGAAACAAAAATTTCAAGTGGTTGAATGCATAATCAGGTGAAAATACAGGTAGATAATCCAGAATGGAGCACTGAAAACTTCTAATGAAGAGTTCTTTCATGAGGTGTCAGATATTGTCTTAAATAAAAAAACTACTAGTACTGCATCATCAAAATTGCCCTCAGGTGTGCATGCATATATTCAGCATAAATATGTGCTCAGGAAGTCAAAACCTAACAAGTGTATCCTATTGCCACACTTCTATGCATCAATAAAGAAATCTATTATGATTTCAAATAAGTTTTTCTTTCCTTGCTACCAAAAATAAACATTTTGACCAGCAGTTCTGCTAGAATTGGAATGAGGTCATTAATCCTTAAAAAAACCCAATTCTGCAGCTAGAAGAAAAAGAATTATAATAACTGGAAACTGTTGTGTATTTATTGCATAAGCATGGGGTTATAGCTTTGGGTTTGTCTACAAATCAAACATTTTTTTTATTAGGAATATTCCAGGAATCTTCCAAGGATTATCTGAGTCTTGTTTTCTAACATATAGGATTGGGATCCTGGTGATGTCTGGATGAAAGAACCAAAATAACATTGATATAAAGTATATCTGCTCACATCAGAATAATTGCCTCAGAGAAGCAATTAACGAAGTTTATTAAAGAGTTTGTGAGTTAAATTTAAAACAATAAAATCATCTTTGGCTTCACAGGATGTTATAAATTGCATCTTTTTCCCAGTTTGTGTTCTCATTGTTTCAAACAAATTCATCATTAGAATGTCACTGCAGTTGGATAAAATTTCAATGCCCTTTATCATACATAAGAAGTTCATCCACAACACACAAGCAGTTTTCCTTTTATGGATTATCTATTGCATGGCCTATTTCCTAAGAAAATTTCTGCTTTTACCACTAGTTCCCTGCCACTCTTCTTCCATGATGACCAACTACATAGGACTGCCTTATCAGAAGATTTTTTTCCCCACTCTATCCTTCCCAGTAAGTGGGTTAAAGGTCTGCAAGATGTTTGAAGAAGACACAAGTAGGACAAGAGATTATTCCACACTATTTGCTTCCACAATTAATCCAGGGAGAGGATGGGAGGGAGAAAGTTCATAGTTATGGCATTTGTTTTTCCAAAAAACTAATATGCATAATGAAGTCCTCTTTCCATGGAAATGGCTAAATATCTGTTTGTAGATGGAAAATAGTAAATGAATTCCTTATTTTGCTTTACTTGCACATGTTGCCTTGGTTCTCTTATTAAGTTTTCTTGCTTTTGCCCTTCCCATTTTCTCCCCATCATGTTGAATGTGGGTCAGCAAGCAGATGTGTTGGAGCTTAGCTACTGGCCAAGGTCAATACACCATGGCACTAGAAATAACCTGAGATATCAGATAACTGATAAGCCATGGCAACCCAGTTTAAAATTTCTGATACCGCCACATTTAATGAAAGAGATTAATAGACTATTTACAATAGTTAAGTTAAACATGCAATGGTTGCACGCATGCTTTTCATCATGTCAACCAGTCTACCTTAATGTTTAAAGTATTAAATGCTAAAGTAATTTTCTGCATTTGAATGCTAGTGAAAAGCATTTTTTTCCTGTATCAGTTTTGCTTGGTATATATATGCTGATCACATATTCTTCTTTCAAAAACTACTGTGCGAAATCAGAAAAACCAGCATCCTTTTTATTGATGTGTTTAAATTAAGCATTAACAAAAAACAGGAGACTGCAAAATTCCATATGTAACTGTAGTTTATCATCATCAATTAAAACTCACGTGCCATAAACAAATTAGTTTACATGTGCACATTTTGTAAATGCATTAGTGTGATTAACTCTCTCTCAACCATAGTGGTGTGATTACATAAAGCTAGGAATTTTAGGAAAAATGTTCTTTCCTTACCAAGAGTAAATCCTTTCCCTTCAAGCAAACCCTGTATATATTCCATTGTGCATTAGATATTTAACATTCATCAGCACAGTATTTTGTAAATCTTGGTTAAGCTCTTTATAATGAAATTAGCTTTATCTGAAAAATCCTAACACTTTAGAGTCTAAGACAATATAAAAAATAAATTACGTTTTAAATATGTATTACCACATCATAAATTGAACTTAAAAGTTTAATGGTAGCAGAACCTGAAGAGAAATATTTTGAGTAAGGTTCTTTTCCACAGCTTTACAATCTTTATAAATTATCTGCTTCTCATGAAGCACTTCCTGAACTGACCTCACATTTGAACCTGCTTTGCATGTATCAAAACCATAATGTCTCTCTGTTTAAAGATCACTAATTCGTCTTTAGAAATCTTCCCATGCTTAAGCTTACTTTTCAACACAAGTTACTATCTCATAGTTCCTCCCCACTCCTTCTTCCTAGTACAGATTTTCTGTTATTAGAAAATTAAGACGTCCCTAGGACAGATCCATAGCACCAGAGCTGTCTGGCGTAGATTAATTCTTGTTTTCATTACTTGGGAAGTTAGAGTTCCTGGTCTGTTCTAATTTGCTAACTGTGCTTGGAAGTGCTAGGAAGTGCACCACCTTTTTAAACATACTTCTAGTGTTCAGGGACATTCCTTTGTACTCTTTAATTTCTGCACGTAGATATGATTTCATATATTGTAACCTTTTCTTTCCCAATGTAACTCCTCTCATCTGCTTCTTCAGTTCTTCTCTTTCCTTTCAACTGTCTCTTCTGGATCTGTCTCAGTCTTATATTCACTTAATCCAAACAGCATGACATTGATCAAAAGGTCAGATTACCAGAAATCATTCAAACAATTTAAATATTCATTCAAATTTATCAGGATGTTTCCTTGCCCTTTACTATTATTTTTTTCATGTTGTGCTTTTTTGATTAACTTTTTTGCTTAAATATCTGGTGTTTCATGTCTAATATTCTGAATCCAAATTATTTTTCTTTTTATCCCTCCTTGGTGCAATATGTAGATTTCTACAGTATTAACAGAAATGAAATTTAAAATTTTGGAATTGCTTGACAGTTCAAGCAATAAAATAATTCTAAATTATTTAGCTAACGTACTGCTTTAGTGGAATTTTAGAAGAGAGAGGAAGCATTACTTGATTATTTAAGACCAAGCATTTCAATATCAACTTAGAAAAAAAATATTAAAATAAATGTGATAGAACAGTCACAGAAACTGTACTATAACATTATATTGAGTCTTTTATAGACAGTGTGGAGTTTATGGACAAAAGCAATGTTGTATCTTTCACAGTTAAAATCTCAGACTAAAAGGACTGCCCAAAAACTGCACAAAGTTTAAAGAGGGTAACAATGTAGTGAGCAAAGGATAATTTACCATTATATAATGCAGGACCAGGGTCAATAATATGAGAAAAGAATTTTTGAAAAGAAACTTAGAAACTGGAGAAGATTTTAGTGTTCATTTAAAAGAGAAAAATACAGAAATCTAAACATATTACCATTTTGTGAAGCTTAAAGTTTGCTATGTTACCAAAGTCTGCAGTAATTTTTGAGGTATTCCATGGCAGAGATTCATTTCTCCTGCCACATTACTGCTCCCAGGTGGTGGGAGATATGAGAGTGGGGAAAAAAAAAAAATGAAGTCAAGAATAGTAGGAAAGATTATACACTAACCAAACCGATAGAAATCATAAGATTTTTTTGAATATTGGCTAGGGTTCAGGAAGACATTGAGAGGTATATTTTGATCTTGCAAGCTGCAGTATTTCCAGGATGTGCACTGAAATTCTAGCAGCTGAAGTAGCAGGAATACGTGAATGTGCGACAAGGTAAACAAGAGTTGAAAATAGAAACCCTGAAATCCAAACAAACCATTTTGACACATTTGCCAGCTGGAGCATCAAGCTGACAATTAAAAATCACTGACATAACATAGTCAGACACAATAGAAACAAATATTGGCAGAAAACAATGTGAGAAAGAATATGTCATATATCAAGGTGAATTAAAAACTGCTAATGAGAAAATAGAATTCAGGAACGAACTGGGAAAAAAATCCAAACGAGAAATGCAATAAAAGAAGTTAGCAGGAAGTGTTTCATAAGATTTGGAGCCAACAAGTCCTTCTGGGCACTCAGGAACACTACTAATTAAAAGATTTCTAATACCTCTAGTATATATCAAATTTACTTATTCAAAATAGCATTTGTTACATATCAAAGGTGTACATGATCTGTCCTTTTCTTCAAAGATTACTCTTTCCTTCTCCTTTCACTAGTCAATTTTCTGCAGGATTCATTCCACAAGCACACCTGCCTAAAATTGTGAGCTGAATGAACACAAATGCTCCAGGCTATAGCTCAGCATCATTATTCAATTATTTACTTTACAAGGATCATGTCAGCCTTAAGCTCTCTTTTGGTCTATGACTATTCTGCTTCAGACTTGGAAGACAAATTACAAAATTTTGTAGGGTAAGTTCTCTAATACTCTAATATACTGTAATAAACACTAATATACTCTAATACAGTCTAGTACTATATGACAGACTGGAACAAATGCACCAAAGGCTAGATAGCCTACTTGACATTCTGTCAAAAAAGTGATTACCCTGGAAAGAAAGACAGAGCAGTTCTAAAGGAGTTCAAAGATAAAACATTTTTAATAGAGCGTCATTTACTCTTCATGAAAACATCATCAAATGACAAAAAAAACAGGCAGACAAAATAAAAAACCCCAAACCTTAAATCTAGTCATTTTAAATAAGTGATCTCTCCAACACAGAATCTTTAGGGCAAGAATAGATTAGCACAAAGCAACAGGTGAATGTGATAAAGGGTATGGATCCAAGGCCAGCTAATTGAACTTGGCATGCTGAAAAAGCAAAATTTTAGGCTCAGGAGACAGTCATACCTACACCTGACTACCATTAAATCTACTGAATTTGTGCATTACCATTTACTGACTATTTGGCTTGAGTTTACCAGAGGGAACAGTTCAAAATTATGTAAGTACTTTAGAGTTTTCAATGAAAAACAAAGGATCACCTCTTATTTTGGTAGAATTCTCTTCTGGATAAGCCTCTAATTGACCAGCAGAATGCTAAAAATATTAAATTACTTCTAGTAGCTACCCTTCCCCATTACTAGTAATACTTTTTTTCATGTGAAAATACAAGAGATTCTATCTGCACTCCAGCATGCTAAATGTTGTATTCAAACAGATACACAAGAAGTCCAAACAACTTAAACCATGGTTCTTAGACACCACACAATGCAGAACAAAATAAATTTATAGTTTAGATTACCTCCAAAAGATGAATTTCACATGCAGTATTGCCTTCTTTAAATACAAATCAAAAGTTCAACAATTTGAGTTAAAAAGAAAAAAAAGACAAGCCAGTGCAATGAGTGTACCACCAAACTCTTCAGCCTTGCTGCAGGGGTTCAGCTGCCTGCACTCACTCAAGGTCAGCTCCAAGAAAGGGCAACTGGGCAACCTTGAATCCAGGTGCTGTGAAGAGGACTAGCCATTGGAAAAAGCTGTGAGAAACCACATTAGGGCCTCCTTGGTTTGGTTTGGAGCTGCAGAGAGCCTCAGGTGCTTTTTCTTGCTCCTTGCCTGAGCAACAGCACAAGTATGCTGGCACCTGGCCTAGCGATTTGATGATCCTGGGCTTGCCTTGTTGACCTGACATCCCAGCTTGACTTTCAGACTTCCTTATCACCACAGACTTGTCTGGAAAACACCACTTCTACCTTACCCTTGTTGCCATCACCAGACCTCTGCTTACCTTGTTCAATCACTGTGGGACTGTGCCTTTCTTGGTGATGTTCCAGTTCTGTCAACTCTGCCATCATCCTGTGGGCTTTATTTCCTTTGCAGGAAAACACATAACACTGCCCCTTGGGAGTGTTTGATCTTGTCCTTTATAAGAGACAGAAAGCCAGGATGAGTTAATTTTCACTGATGATGAGCAGATAAATATCTCCTGCAGTCCACCTCCTGTTTTCTCAGAAAGACAAAAAACACAAACCACTAAGTCGCAAATTGAACATGTACACTTACATGGTACCTGCTGTTTCCCTCCAGCCTGAATCTTTTGGTCTTGAGTAACACTACAGAATAAAGCTCCCCTGCCTAAAGCACATCCTTGTGTGTTTTGCATTCACGGTTTAAAATAGGTAATTTATAGGCAGAGATGAATGTGCAAACAGGAAATAGTCCAATTAAGATCTGTGAATCTAAGCTAGACCAAACCTCAAAAACAATTCTTAACTGACTTTTTCTACGTCCAAAGCCCACAAGATTATCACTAGGGTGAAGTTTTATGTCTAAATTATTCCATATTTTAAATGGGTTAATGAGAAAACTATAACTAAAATATGAGCATCATATAGATAATTCTGAGCATGGTATTATTTAATGTTAAGTAACCAACAGTCCTGGTTACACTCCATTCATTGCCTCAGTCAAAAGCTATAGCTGTAGCTGGGCAATCCTGAATGCAATTCTTACAAACATTTGGTTTGTAAGAACTTTAGTACTTGCACTTCAAGACCTCATTTCCTTTATAGTGCTTCCACATTGTGGAGACAACTGCTTTCAATGAATATGATCCTCTTAGCTGTCCAAGCATTCATCATGGTTAACATCACTCCCAACACACTTATTAGAACAGTAATTAGCCTCAGGATTGCATCCTCTTTCATATATTACGTGCCCGTTCTTGCCTATAATTCTCTTCTATATTAAATTACTATTTTATTAAGAGATAATATAAATTAATATAAACTATTAAGGTTTAGAGCCATTGAGAGGGCTATCCTACCTCTGCATCTACTCCAGAAATTTGCATGAAAATTTTGAAGAAATTTTCATTATTGTATTTATCACTATACCCACATTATTTTTTTCTCCAGCTTTTTAACAGAAAGGGACTTAAATCCCTGGTGTCAGAATCCATTTCAAGTGTTACAGCCAGCTAAATATTAAGCTATTAGAGAACATCCAAAGGAAGGCAATGAGGGTTGTGAAGAGTGTGAAGAGTGGCTGAGGTCACCTGGTCTGTGCAGCCTGGAGGGGACTGAGGGGAGACCTCACTGCAGTCACAGCTTCCTCATGAGGGGAAGAGGAGGGGCAGGCACTGATCTCTTACTCTGCTGACCAGGGACAGGAGATGAAGAAACAGCATGAGGCTGGTTCAGGGGAGATTTGGGTTGAATTATCAGGGAAAGGTTCTTCACCCAGAGGGTGACAGGGAATGGGAACATTTTCTACAGGGAAGTGCTCACAGCACCAAACCTGAGAGAGTTCTGGAAGTATTTGGACGATACTCTCAGGCACATGGTGCGACTTTTGAGGTGTCCTCTGCAGGGCCAGAATTTTGACTCAATGATTGTTACAAGTCCCTTCCAACTCAGCATATTCTAAGATTTAATGATTCTGTGACCAGAAACCACTCCAAATTCTAAGTATTTTTGAGTTTTTTGATTTAGTATTTTTCAATTATAAGGAAATCCACAGTGTAGCTAGACATTGTGTGAGAAGAAATGTTTAATCAAGTAAAAAATTTCCACCATTCACTTTCAGTGAATATTGCCTTCTTTTTGATATTCCTTCACTATTAAATTTAAAAATATTAAATAATTTAAAACATCATTCTGTTCTCCTAATTACTGAGTACGTAATTATACATACTGTAATAATGCAGTATGCTGTAATATGTGGTTAGATTATTTTTGCTATTCTCCAAAATTGTCCTGCTTTTCTGAGTATAAAATATTTGTCCACTATTTGTATATATGTATTTAAACTAAAACCACTTGCAGCTGAAATGGGAACTTAGAAGCTTTTAAAATTCTATTTTTTTTCCAAACTTTGGGCCAGATCTTCTGCAACCAGAGTCTAAATACCCAGCTGATGCTTCTTATGTGTGTCAATCATGAAGCTGACAAGAACAATAAGTGAGAATATTAACTTCATTGATATCACAGAAAAGCAATTACAGACTCTGTCAGTTTTTGGCTGTAGACTTGTGGGTTTTCTGCCAAATATGTAATCCCAGAAAATAGAATAATTGGCCAAAAAATGTACACATGCCAATTGTATTACCATATGAGAATTACAGTCTTTGTTTACTTACATATTTCTTAGTAAAGCTAAGTTATAAACTTAGTTACTACAAGATCAGTAGTAGCTCTGATAAGGCAAATAAATCATTTGTCTACTCTGTATAATCTGAGGAATTTGATTTAAGTATATTGTGCTGAAAAAATTGTTGAAAGTTCTAAAACAAATCTTCACTCCTCCCTGTTCGCCTTATTTTCCCCCACTGAATATGTATTGCATTGCCAATTCACGCACTCTAAATGTCACAAAAAATTATATTAGTGACAGTATAAGGATTTGTATTTGAAATATTTTTCATCCTAACAAGTTCACTAGATGAGTATCCTTGGTGAATGAAAAACAGTACAGGATCTATTTCTTCATTTATGAGCTAAGGCATCGGAGAAGATGTTGACAGCATATAAATTGCATGTTTCAATATATTACATATGTTACATATAAATATACAATCAGCTAAACCATTGGTAAGACATACATCATTGAAATAATTTAGGTAGTTTTATTGACTTGACGCTTTTGTTTTTTTCTAAAATGTAATCGATTATGTCTGCCTAATAAAAAAGTACATTTTACCTGAGTATGTAACACAAAACGTGCTTATATGTATATGCTATTTTTTTTTCCTATAAACATTAGAGGAAAAAAATCACTCCAGTCAGGTTGCCTCCACAGTTTGATGCTGTTAACAGTTGTCTTTTGCCTTACAAATAAAAAGGGCTTCAACTTCAGCAGACAAAGTGATACTTATAGTAGTTGTAAAAAATATTGGTACATGTTGACAGATTCTGATTTTCTGATGTTCAGCTAGAAAGATGAAAAAAGATTAGATAGAAAAAGCCAAACCTTTGATGAAGCAATTTAATTAAATGAAGAATCACACTTCTAATTTTTAACTTATTACAAGTTATCTACTTAATTCTTATTTTCAATGTCACATTAAGTGAATTTCAATACAGATCTTAGCCCTCTAGAATAAATAACATTAGACAGCCATTTAAATACATTTCCTACACAGAATACTTTTTCATCACCAAATGGCAGTATTTAAATTAACATAATTGAATAATAACCACTTAAACAGACTGGCATCTGTTATCTGATGTGCTGCTGAAAAAGTCTTTCCATATGATCCAGTCCTTTCCACTATTCATTCTCAGCTGAAAAACAGCAGGACTAGAGTCCTAAGAGAACTTTTAATCTTTGCTGGCTCACCGCCAGCTGGAAAAAGAACTATTCCAGAGGACAAAAAACAGTCTTTCCAAGTTGATAAGAAGTTGATAATATTTTGAATTTAAAGCATGTGATTAAAACCCTATCATCAAGCTCTTCTATTCAAATTATTAAATTATTTAAAATATCAGTGCCTCATTCCAAGGCTTTATCATGATACTTGCTTTGAGTGCTAGAAGAAATGCAGTCACTTGTTCTGTTTCCTTGGAGACATACAGCACTAAAGCAGGACTAGTCACAGGAAGAGTTGTCCATTTGAGGAACTCCTTCTCATCACAAAGTTGCTAGCTTTGTTCTAGCCCAAATTTCTCTGCCTCCAGTTCCTGTGAGATCATGGAAGTGCAAGACTGAAGGTAATTATCCTTTGGCAAAAAACGCTTTCCTTGTATGGAATAGAAATGGAAGAACTCTAAGCAACATGAGTCTTTTAGCCCTTTCCCAGAGGTATGACAATGCTGGTATAAAAAAGTGAGACTTGGTGGAATGTGTCCCACTGCTGAGATATAGAGCTATAGGCTCTTCAGAAAGGGTAGACAGGGTAGGTGAGGTAGAAGAGTTGCGCTGTAGATAAGGGATATTTTACAAACCTACAATTAGGGATGATGTGATTGAGAACCTCTGGATGAGGATTAAGGAAATGAAAACTGAAGCAGATATTGAGGTGTGTGTCTACTAATGATCATCCAGACTGGATGATAGCCTCGATGAGTTATTCTACATACAATGAGAAGAAATATTGGTAGCCCTTGTTCTTATGGCATTTCCCAAACATCTATTGAGAATACCAGACTGCCATGATAAACTAGTCTAGCAAATTCCTGAAGTCGGTTGCAGAAAATTTCTCATCATAGGTACTCAGTGAGACAATTAGGAAAGGTGTGTTCTTTGAGACTTGTTTTTTGTGAATGCAGAAGGACTCATGGAAGATGTGATGGTAAGTGGCTGTCTTGGCTACTATGATCCAAAAAAGAGTTTAAAATTTTTGGTGTAATGAGAAAAAAGATCATTAGTGTTTCTACTCTGGATTTCAACAGAGCATGCTGTTAGCTTCCCAGGAAGCTAATTAGTTGGTGTCTCCTGGAAATCTACATTTGAGTGCTTACAGTTCCATCCAAGTCAGTTAAATGAATTCTGTGATCTCTGGAAGCAAGATCAGGCTGCACAGAAAAATTAAAAGAGCTGCTGTTTGCATCTGTACAGAGCAATCAACAAAGACCAAAGCTCAGCCAGAGTTGTGTCAAACAAAAAACCAGCTTTTTAAAAATATGTCAGTATAAGAGTAGGTCTAAGTTCATGACAGGACATGTGACAAATGTACAAATCTGCATCAAGGAATCTGTTATTAGGATATTAGATAACATTCATTTATGGAAACCATTGCCAAAGTTTTGAAAGGGCTTTCTGAAAGGTAGTCACTGCCCAATGCCTGTCAGTGTTGAAGAGGCCACAGAAGAAACACGTTAAACAATATGCCACTAGAAGAAAAATCATATTAACATACCTCAAAAATATGCTTGAACTTGTCTTCAGCCTTGAAGTGATCAGGCAATTGGACTAGATAATTGTAAGTTTCTTTCAAATGGAAATATTTTAGTCTGGTCTTGTGTTATCTACATGGAAAATCTAAAACACATATATCAGCACAAAACACACAACATAAAGCTACCTTTTATCTTCATGTCCCAAGTAGTACTGATTTGCATTGAAAAAATTTACAGAATTTAAATGAAACTTGTTTTCATATTATAACAGAGGAATTTTCTCTAGTGACCAATGATTCTTTTAATTTGTTATCTCAATATTTCAGTATACACATACTATATATCTTCTAGATAATGTATATGCTCTAGATATGAGATAATATGATAATATGTCAACTTTTCAGGTGTAGACAGAGCAGTAAGAGCTATAGAGAGATTTAAACTTAAGTATTTGTTTCAAACTACACAAACTAGTTAAGTATATATGCCTCAGGAGAGGACAATATGAGTTTTATTTTTCTGTCCTGAGTATTTACATATACTTGTGATATTATTAATGGGACTGCCTAAAAATGGTCATTCTACAAGATGGAATGGTATCTCAGTTGTTCATTAGTATTGCATTATTCATCACAGCTTCTAAAAGTGAAAAAAGAATGAACACAAATATTTCAGGAAGTTAATAAATTACTTTCAGGGAACTTGCTTGCTCAGCATCTTTTAGAAAGGGTCCATTGTTACTAATGCTATCTAATATACTTTAAATTTGTAGACAGATCATATAGAGAACAGGAATAAACTCAAGAAATAATAGAATATGTGGTAAAAAAAATAAGGAACATGTTCTGGTTTGAAAAGCAAAACCAGTGAGAGACTCCAAGTCAGAAATACAATTTATAAGGAAAAGGGAAAATAAAACAAAAAGGAAACAAAATACTTGCAATAAGGAAAAAGGAAACCACTGACAGAGTCAGAATACAACCTGACACCTTGTTGGTCAGGGTGTTGGCAGCAGTCTGCTTGCAATGGTGGCTGCAGCCTCCTGGAGTGGCAGATGTGGCTCTGTTGAAGCAGTGATCCTGTAGAAAGGTGCAGCCCTCTGCTGAAGGTCCAGTGGTGATGGATGGGCCTGCTCTTCCTCTGGCAGTCCAGTGGAAAAGGCTGACTTGGTGTTTCAGATCTCAGATTTTTATCCAGGTAGGGGCGCTTCGTTCCCCTCCCCCCCGGCTGGAGCATTTCCCAATGGGATGATGTAAGTTTATCAGTGGACTCAATGGCCCATTAGCAGAAGACCTATCCCTGGAGGGAGGATGGGTTGTGGAAGAGATAAAGAAATTGCTCTTGATGGTTTCTTATCAGCTGGCTTATCAACAGAAGATCACATCACTACCCCCATCCCAGTTCTAACGGAAGGTAATAGAATAACACACCCCTGATTATATTTTACACTGCAACCCATGATAGAACATGAATGTTAAATCAGAAAAATAATTCAGGTATCCCGATAGTTTTGTTTCAAACTCATTCTAGAAACCAGTGAATCATGTTTCTTTACTGGTTTGAGCTGGGAAATGCTTTTGAGATTTTTTTGGATAGAACTTTGGATGATGTTATCTTTGAATTTATGACCAGAGTAGTGTTGGAAACACAATAATATTTTAGTTATCTCTGAACAGTGCCTGCATGGAATCAAGGTCTTTCACTATTTCTCCAGTTGCTCTGCCTGTGACTAGGCTGGGGTTCAGAAGGAGTTTGGAGGAGACCTCAACTGACCAGAAGGATATCCCACAATATATCATAGAACCATAACATGATTTAAAGATCTTCTGATTCCATAGGCAGTGAGACCTGCCACTTGACCAGGTCACTCAGTCCTGTCCAACATGACCTTGAACACTTACATGGATGAGATATCCAGATCTTCTCTGGGCAACCTGTTATGGTGTCTCACTACCATCTGGGTAAAAAAAAAGTCCTTACACCCTATCTAAATAATAGAATTACAAAATGTGCTGAGTTGGAAGGGATCCACAAGGATTATGGAGTATTTTTTTTCTTGTTGTTTTAGACGAAAAAAAAAATAACTAGAAGTAGATATCCACAAATCTACACTCGAATTCTGTATCAGGTCTTGTTATATCATGTCGTAATTGGGAAGGCTGGAGGAAGAAATTTTGAGGAAGAAGACATTTTATAATTTCCACAACTCTTCTATTGTTATGCAACACAACTTACCTCAAAAAGACACAGCTGTATTCTCAAACTGGATAAATCATCCTACCATGACTTGCAAAAAGACAAAGGCATAAAGAAATAAACTACAGCCACATTAATGCATCCAGTGCACCTAATTCTGTGCAAAAACTTATATTACAGAGTGATGGGAGAGGAAGGAGAAGAGACAACACACTAAACAAAAATCCCTGAATTAAAATAAAATAAAACACACACACACAAAACAAAATAAATTCCAACCCCAAACCAAGAAACAGGGTGTGTTCATGCACATCTGTGCTGGTGGGAGACAGGTAAGTTACAGAGCAGTAATATATTCTAATATATTGTGACTAGCTCTAATATGTTTTATGTAGGTCACTGACAGAAGACAATGCTCTAATTCCTGTATAATTTATAAATCTTTGTAACAAAGCCCTCACATAAAGACATATATGTATACCAAAACACTAATAAAATCTATGGTTTGTGGGGAGTTGTAGGTTTCAGACTGTTTTTATGAGGAATCTAATGGGCCTGTAATACTTGGTCTTCCATTAGCTAATTAGGCTGTTGAGTATACTTTTCCATGTGGCTCCAGCTGCTTGTAATTTTGACAGCTCAGCTGTGGACCAGCTCCCTGTAGCTCAAGTAGAAATAGTGACCTATGAATATAAAAAAAATTCCTCCCTATTGTAGAGATGAGCACAGGTCATATCACCAGTACTGATATCTCACTACTGAGGGATCAAAGAAACTTCTACTTATTCCCAATCGTTAAATTTCATTTGTACTGAGCATATACATTTAAATGTTTTCATTAATTTTGCCAAATTCCTTCCCATTTTCTCTTTTTATATTGCATGTTGGGGAGCCTAGAAGGATATTCCCTGAACAACTAACATTATTTTCCCTTTGAAAAAGCTTAGCACTTTATTTGATATATTAAAATGAAAATAACCCTGAAAAGAGATTACTCTTAAACCATTAATTTCCTGCATTTTATTTCTCAGAAGCACATCTCTTCCAAGTATCAAGTTTCTATACTCTTCTTTATCAGGTATCCTAAATACACTCCAAACTTAATCGTTTCAGTTATGACTTCTTGGGGGGAAAATATAGGTGCATGTATAATACATTTCATTACAATATTGATTTGCAACAACTTTACAGAGCGAGAGAGAGAATAATCTGATCTGCTTTAATCTGTTTACTGCCTCGGGCTGCATGCATAGAGGAACTAGATTCCCAGACCACTTTGGTGATATCCTTAAAGGCAGAAAAAGCTTAAATATAATACTCTGCTTTCAACAAAGAATTTCAATTGAACAGGAAACCTTTTCTTAAAATAGATATTCTATCTAATGGCAATTCTGTAGGGATGTATGCCAACACTTTATAACAATTTAGCAACATATAAGATTTGGTTTTATGCTATATACTTAGGACATTTCCATAATATTGGTAAAGACTGGGATCCAAATGTTATTTTTCAATGGCATAAAACTTTGCAAGATCAGATCCTTCTTATCTCAGTGTATCATTTCTACAAGCAGAAAACATCTGGTTTCCATCAAGATGTTTCTTCAGTGCAATTCCAGTTCTGACAAATAATGTGATAAATTCACCACTGATGTGTTGAGATCCTCGGGTGTCTGCCACACTAATGTTTTGCTGAATATGTCTTTTTAGCTCTGATCAGAGTGTAAGTCTATACATACACAACTGAGAAAAAGAAATTAATATTCTGTCCCAGGCTTCCATAAATGAAGAACTGATAATGCTAAAAAATCTTCACTGCAATAATCTAAGCTGTTTTTCTCTATAATGCAAGTCATAACATTCTATAAAATAGATACAATAGAAAGAAAGAAAGAAGGAAAGAAAGAAAGAAAGAAAGAAAGAAAGAAAGAAAGAAAGAAAGAAAGAAAGAAAGAAAGAAAGAAAGAAAGAAAGAAAGAAAGAAAGAAAGAAAGAAAGAAAGAAGGAGAAAGAAAAAGCTAATATTGATTAAAAATTGACACTGAAAAATTTTTAGCATTATTAGAGACATTAATTTAATTTCCATTTCATATTGACAAAAGTGAGGTCCATGATAGAAATTAAAAAATATGTTGATAAGGATATAATTAGTATTTACTAGCCCTAAATCTAAATATAAATGATATAGCAAAAAATAATACAGAAGGAATTTTGTAAGTTTTTCATATTTGTCCTGGGTTGATATGCATATCACACAAAAAGGTGTCGAAATGCCAATCATAACATTTAGTCAGTGCATTCTTACCACTAGATTCTTACTTAAAAGACTCTTCTTCCTTCATTGACTGTGTTGATCAATGTCTGTTGGTTACAATGACTTTTTTTGATTCTTGGTGACCCTGCTGTTATTTGTATGCCACTTTCTGACTGGACTGTGTTACAGTGTTGGGGTTTAATTGCCCAACTGGTGCTATTTTATAAAGAAAAGAAGATTCAATACCTATGGACCAGGCAAGTAAGACTCAAAGTTTAAAGATAGCTGTACCTTTAAAGCTGAAACTAAAGGTTAGGTGTAATAACTTAAGCCATTTCAAATAATGGTACAGTCCTGTTTAGGCTATCATATTGATACAATCTTCATTTGTTTGTTATGAAATCTGATTTTATCTGTCTTATGTTTCAATCTAAGCTTCCTGAAAAGTACATATATTTCAGTCAATCCTGTAATATACCTAAGTCTTTAAAAACAGACTAGAGATAAAGATATCCCAGCTAAGAGAACAAAAGAAGATATGATTGGGAAATCTTCTTCTGTATCAAGCCAGATGAATCCAAAACTAAATATTTCCAGAATTCATGTGAAATCATCCTTATTTAAACATTTTTCCCATCCTCTGTGTCATAGACTTCTTACTAAAGATATGTTCTTGTATTTTGCTATACCATGCAGTCATGTGGAGATTTTTTTATTGTCATTGTCTTTTTCTTTTACATGGAGCATATTCAGTAGAAAAAAAAAGTAGCAAAGATGTTTCTTGGCTATGAAATGAATGTATATTTTTACTTGAGTAAAAAGCTCATGCAGCTTGCATCTTTTCCAACTTATACACTTTTTTTTGAAGCAAATTCTTTTCTTTTTAATGGAATTTTGTTATTATTGATGTGATCTTTTAAAATATATTTCCTTTATAAAGCCACTGAGACTAGAGATTGAAATATCTACTATTCCTCTGGAATGCCGAACAAGGAAAAGCCACTTTTGCTCTTGAAAGAATGATAATACTTTACTCCCTATAACATGGATTATACATTACAGGATGCAAGTTACTTTAGATTATGTCAAAGCAGATAGTTTGACATACATAGAAATCTGTACCAGCTTGACATTTAGATTACAATCAAAACCCTTATTCTTACTGTAGATAAAGTCCAATAGATGGAAAGGATTATTTTCATCATGTTAAAGTATTTCTCTCATGGGAGATTTTCATTCAGACTGTGTTGAAAGCATTCAGCCGTTTTCTTTGACACTTCATATAAACCATGCCTTCCCAGAAACTTCTGCTTTTTTAGATCCTCTGCAAAACTCTTCCATTGAATATATTCCTTTACTCCTCTTTTAACAAAATACATCAGATGAGAATCCTGAAATGGAAAAAAAAACCCAGAATCTAGAGAACACTAGAAAGAGAAATCTTGTGCATTTTGCAGTTATAGTGAACGAGGAAATATGAAAAGTAGAAACCAAAGCTTACTACAGGCTGCAGACGTGGGTTTTTTGTGCAAAGAATTAGTATCTTTCTTCACGTTTTTTCTCTAATTCCAGGAAATCAGTCTTTCACTTCATTTAACAGAAGAAAAAAAGAAAGAATTGATGTAACTCAGAAATCTGATACTAGAGTATAGTATTCTGGGCCATAGCATATATTTGATGACATGTAGAGTGTACTTAGTAACCTATGTGTGTTGGAAATACCTGGAATACCCAGAGTTCTGGGCAATTCAGTCAGTGCACACTGCCATCTTACAGAAAGAGAGACAAAGCTTTCTGTAAAATTGCCTAGACAGAATTGTTAGGGTATGGACTAAACTCTCTTCATTCTCAAGTACAGAGCTGGTTCTATTTGGGTCATGTGGCTACTCTCATGAATGGTGGTGGTGGAAGAGAGGAGGTTTAAGATGACTTTTAACAGCACCCTTTCGAACACAAGCAAACCATTTTTAAAAATCTAGTTTTGCTGTCTGTATGCATGAAAATCTGTGATGAAAAGTAACAGACAGCATTCTTGGTGGCCTGTTGAAAAACTTCCTGTATGGGCATAGTTGCAGTTGCTTTTTCTACGGGCACATTCTGAAGACACTTTGAAAAAAATAATAAATTCCCAGACCTCCTTAGAGAAATCTAGCTTGGAGATTAACCCAGTTTTTTTACTATATTAGAACTGTCATCAGAAAAAAAAGAATAAACTATCAATAAAGAGACATTGAACCGAAATATGCTGCTGTCCCTGAATTGAATTGTTCTGTCAAATGACATTCATTCTCTGATCTTATTATATATTTTTCTATCCCAACAGTCTCCCTCATCTATTCCTGATACATTTCTAAACTCATTTACTCTACCTTCATTTTAGAAAACTCTGGACATGGTCCCAAATAAATTCTGTAACTTTTCTTGTCTGTAAGAGAAAGGTCCAAAAAAAAAAAAAAAACACAAACCTTGAATTATTCTCCTCCTTTTTCTAAAATGTGGAGAAATCCAGGAGATACAAGATCTGGCCATTAGGTATTTTTCCATGTTATTTTCTTTTGAATAGCATTTTCAAATTTTTTACAACTCAGACATTTCTCTTGAGTCTTCCCACACTTTTATAAGTCTGGCACTCAAAGCATTTAAATGATGAAATAAAATCCATTAAGTAAATCTGTTAGCATGACACTCTCCAGACTGAACAGTTTATGTTCACATAATGAGCCTTGAGTAACTAATGGAATGAAAACTGCTAAGAAAAGTTGCCACCCATATATTTCACAGATTCTGTGTGCGTTCCTTTCCTCAACATTAGAGTTTTGGCTTTCAGGATATGCTATAAAGTCAAATGAATGAAAATGCATTCATTCCTCAGAGGAAACATTTCCTCAGCAGAAAAAAATAAAAAGCAAAAATTAGTTCCTCTAGCTTATAGGACTTCCGTGACTTCATTTGCAAGAGCCTGTGGACACATACTGTTTTATGTGTCTATTACTATTGCATAACACTAATATACATATTAGAGTGTGTAGATTGCCAGAATTGTTTACCTTCCACAAGGAATTAGTTGTTTGCCTACCAGTGCCTGCAGCTGGGGGAATGTAAAAAATGGCAGCCTTCCTGTTAAATGATGTATGAATGAATAAATAGGATGACAGTCACTAATTCTGAATGGATTCTTTTTCTGCACAGGGAAATGGAAAATAGTGAGGTGGGTTTAAAGTAGACTAACCAAAATGTTCAATCCTCTCTGACAGGTTAGCACTGTCAGACGATCTCGAAGTGCTGAGTTATATGGGTATTTCAAACAACTTACCTTTCTAAATATATTTTCTTCTACAACCTGTCTGAAAAAAATTGTGATCTGTGGACACTGCAGAAAGGTACTCATTTATTTTTCAGTAAATCTTTGGTGAATCTGGACATTGCCTTAAAACAACAGCACTTTTATATCTGTATATTGGCTTGTCACCCAAGTATCAGATTAATGAGCCATATAACGCTATGAAAGAAGTGTATCACTTTGTAATCACTGTGTGAAAAAGTAAAAAGGAGGAGAGGACAATAGCAACATATTAGGAGAATTTATGATGCAGAGCAATGAGTTAGAAAAGAAAAAAAGTACAACTAGTCAAAGATGAGGTGCAGCCCACCTGAGTGGAATTCACTAATTCTTCACATAAATAGGAAGTTATTGTAACATGTTACAGTCACCTAGTGATCATTTTTCCTCATTTCATTATTTTCACAATATGTACACTAATAGGAGAAATAAAATATTTTTCACATTAGCAATCCAAGAATGTATAATGAATTTCTCTGTACTACTTTTTCTTGCTTGTGGTAAAATGCATGAAGAAAAAAAAGGAAAATAAATGAAAGTAGTGCTTCCATAAACTGTTAACTTGCTTGGTTTGTTCATAGCACAACAATTCAGATCAGCTAGATAGATTAAATATGATGTAAGATTAAAAAAATGAAAGACAGAAAATCAAACTCATATGAAAACAAATCATGTATTGACAAATCCAAGGAACCGTGTTACCACTATATCTGGCAGACAAGAGGAACAAGAAGCAAATAAATAGAATGCATGAGACAATAAGGGATTTTTTCCCATTTATAGTGTTTCAAAAATAATAAAAAGAAAATGTATGGGCAGAACAGGTGAGACTAAATTGGTCAGTATGCCTTTACCCAGATGGACCAAGCTACGACAATGTTTTTTTTAAGATGACAAGAATACCTTGTTGCCTTAACTCTCTGGGACTTTTTTTTCTTCAATATCAATGGCAGGGCAAATAGAAGTCCTACTTATCCATTTCAGATTCTGTTTCAGTAAGTGACATGTCTTAATGATGCTGCAAAAAGTGCCACTCATTTAGTGGCAGAATTCTCTATAGAGTTATCTTAGAACCTACTGTGATTGTGTCTCTCATATGAGTGAAGAGGTTCATTTGAATACCCATATGTTTAGCATGAGAAATGAAAGGATGGAGACAAAGGAAACTGTTTCTGGGTCTATCACATTCTTCTCATTTTGGTGTTTGAGTATTTACAGACAGAGAAGTCTCCCAGTACTGCACTTACAATGACAGCCCTATTTATTACCTTCTGTTTAAGATTTATATATTTGTACCTTTAATATATACAACAAAGCTATACACTACTGGTTATTGTTGATAGCACAAAGGCCTTGCTTCAGCTAATTAGATGGATACAATAACTTTTACAAGATTAAGAAATGTCTTAATACAACAGTTTGACTAGTTCCAAAACAAAAAGGTATAAGTTCCTAAATTTACACTTGAAACAAAGATATATATATATTGTATTAAATCAACTTGCAGGTCAAAGGACACGAAGCAGTTTGGGAAGTTTTTTTATTATTCTCATGGGAGATGATTTCTAAACCTCACATTGATCTAGCACATAAGCTGTTAAGTTTAACAAATCATAACTCATTACAATTTGTTTTCTTACTTGAACATTCTGCGGATACATGGATAACTTGAGAATACTAAAGAGTACTTCTTTAATTGAAAGAGCTCCATTAAAACAGTGACCTGCTATTTCTGAAAGTTAGTCTTGTGTTGACTAGCTTTGAGAATTTTAGCTGAATTACTTACAAGATTGTATTTTATATTTATACATTTGGGAATTCATTTTCTTCAAAATACTGATGTTTGGGATGATGCTAGGGGTGGCTGAACTGTTAAAATTTAGATATAAGCATATATAATTTGTATAATAAGCTCTTAATTTCTCTTCACAATATCTGAACTCTGCCTCCTTCATGGTATTAAGATACTGTGCATGAAGTTTTTAGTCTGCCTGTGTGTCATGTTCCAAGAATTCCCCCAGCTCTCTCATAACTCCACTTATAAAACCAAACACTTACTATTCCAAACTTCAGTATTCTTTCTGATTGATGATTTATTCTCTTGTGTTATTAGTAATTATTTACAGAGCATGGATAAAAATATTTGCATTAGAACTGTGCAAACACTAACTACTAGGTACCCAAAGCAGCTGTAGTAACCTGTATATAAATGTATGTTATTATAATTTATAGTAAAAGATATTGAAAGAAAATTGTAGAAGAAAAAAACTCTGCTAGAAGGCAATTATGTGTAGCTACTTTGAAAGAAGGTCTACTTGGAATTTTTTATTAAGTTAATTTTTGGTTTGATTTGGTTAAGAGGAAATTTCTTCTCCTAAATGAATTCAATATTTTGGCATAATACCCTGTGGTTTGAGTTGATCTTTAAAATCAAGAGACAAGGAAAGATCTCAAAGTAGTATTTAAATGAAGAAACTAACAGAGATATTAATGGCTAGATCTAGTTTCCAGTTTTTGTTTTAGAGTGGTTGTCATAGCATTACTTTAACTTTGATGAAGTATCTCAAAACATTTTGACACACATATGCAGATAACCCACATGCTTCCACGTGAAGAAATACACATAACAGATTGTGTTATTCCTGTGTAACATGATCCAAAATCTGTGGAGGTAAATGAAAAATTGCTACTGCCAATGGACCATATTCTTATATTTATCAGTCTGAAGGTCGCCTTGGTATTATTACTTGTAAAGAATTCACTGCATAAAAGATCCAGATACACATTTTCACTGTAAAATTTCAATATTATCATGAACACTTGAAATTTTACAGGGGAATATGGAGTCAGGCTTTTGTTATTCTTTTTACAAAAAAATGTGTTTCAGTGGATGAATCAAAAGAAAGAGACTCAAAATGCCAGAAATCTGCCTGACATTATGAAGAATCTTGCCAATGTATGGAAAACCTGACCATGTCCTTTCATTGTACATTTTCCTTGCAGATGAACATCTAAAGCAATACGTAATACTGAAAGACTATCAATGCATGAGATTCTACATTTTTATTCATGGACTCATATAATCTTGAATTATTATAACTTGAAACATTAAAAGGTGAAAGGATAAATCACCTTGAAAGTCGAACCATGTGTCTATCTTGATTTAAAAAAAATGAAACTAGAATATGTCATTGTCCATTGAATCTTAATAGCACTCACTCAGTGTCTAAGAATTACCACTTCTTTTTGAAAACCTTTCTCCTTCTATAACATACTTTAATGCCTATATTTTCAGTGCCAAAATTATTATGAACAACATTTTCAGAGGATCAGGAAACACAGGACCTGGGAAATATTTGTACAGCTGCTGAATTAGGTGCTGAAGTATCTTTGATGCCTCAGATCAAAGTCCAACCTACTTTTATTGATGGTCAATGCCCAAAGCCCTGTAGAAGATAATTTTATCTGCATTCTCAAACATGCAAACCTATTTCTCATTGCCTTACTCTGATTTAACTGGTGATGAATTAAACTAATTCCCCAGATTTGAGTCTGTTTTGCCTATGATGGTAGTTACCGAGTGATCTCTCCCTGTCCTTGTCTTGAACCATGAACATTTCATTATATTCTCTTTCCCAAGTTCTATTTAGGAGGGGAGAACTAGAGTGGACACTTTGGGGGACCCTTGGCATTCAGTCAGGATCTGTCCCCCATAGTCATACAAACACAACTGAAGGCACAATGTCAGATGGAACTGACTCATTTTTATTCTTTCTTATTTCTATTAGGCATGAGACTTCATTTTTTGGTGTTTGGTTGTTGTTTTTTTTTTGAGGGGTCTTTGTGTGGGGTTTTTTTTTGTTTTTTTTCTGAATGGAGAATTGAGATTAAGCAACTTGACTAAATTAACAAAATTAATTTGTGAGTTATTTTGAAGACAAAATTCTTAACCAATACCTTACTTGCACCAAGTATTTTAAAATTTTATTATGATTTTTTAATGTCTGCAAATAAGATTTTAATTTTTAATATATTTCTAGATTTAAATAAAAATATTTTGAGTAATTGCTTTCTGCTTCATTTCATCACTGTAGTTTCTCTGTTCCACAGATTATACTAAAACATAGAGAGAAAAGTAGGAGTTTTTTCTAAAATGTGTATCTTTCATGCATATTTCAAAGGAATAGATTTTCTTCTACTTTCATAGATTACCATATTTCTCAATAATTTACTGATTTCATATACAGGCAGATTTAAAATTTTTTATAATAATAGAGTGTTAAAACTTAATAGAATACCTGAGTGACCAATTCTTTTGTTCCTATATAGAAATTTTTGTGTATGTTATACGCTGAGACTTATTATATGGTGAACAAGAAAATACTTTTACCATGAAAAATTACAACATGATTATACTTTGTTCTGTTTTCTGGAATCATGTGTTACATTACAATGAAACAAACCCTGAAGAAATAATAGGTTGCTGAAATAAATGAGTTTGACATTCAAACCGGTCTCATGATGATATTCTTCTTTAACATCTGGTAAAGATTTTTAATGTGAATTGCTCATAAGAGATTGCCCTTTACTTTTAGAGTTTCTTCCATTGACATTAATTAAATTTACCCCAACTCAAAAGAACTTGGTGACCTACTAAGAGAACACAGTGGTGGACAGATGAAGTTTTTGTAACTCTGAAGTTTTGCCCCCAAGTACTTTGCACCAGAATTCAAACAAAAGTGTCAAAAAAGTCACCCTGTTTCTGTTGATTTAAAATTCAATGGATCCTTAGAGAAGCCTTTCAGTTTTTGCAGTGAAAACATAACATTTTGGTTTGACAAATAAAATCTTTTCTTAATGCTGCAGTACCTATCAATGATCAAAACTATTGCCTTTTTGCACATAGTTGCTATTGTACAAGTAAACAAAGCAGACTAAAATCTGCCATCTGAACCTGAGCTGCAGCAGCTTACACAAGTTTGTCCAACTTTCTTCCCCTCATAAATAAGTTCATCTGTACTTTCTATGAGGCTAACTTCTAGAATCACAACATCTCTACTATACTTGACCATTGCCTAAGAGGCTTACTTAGCATTGGGCAAAAGCATGTCCAGGAGCAGACTGACCCTGAAACTGTTGGAGCACTGCACAACAGAATTTCACTTGAGCACAAATCCTAGTTAAGTCATTATTCCAGGCTTATGGATCAGGCTGCCTGACCAGACAAGTATCCTGTAATGTCTTCCAATGGGTAGAAGAAGAAAAGGTGGAAGAGAAGATGCTGTTATGTATGGGGACAAACCTAGCATTCTCAGACAGTCTGACATGAGAAAAAATATGAAAAGAAAATGAAGCTTGACAATTCAGTATTTGTTGAACTTATCCAGGAATGTAGGACATCTTTCATCACATTTAAACATATAGGAGTTTTCTATCTCCCATACTGGTTATTATAAAAACTATTTAAAACAAATGCTGAGTCTCTATCATTTTAGGACTACCAATTCTCTGGTGTTCAGTTTAGGAGGACAAATGAATGTGATATTGAGATAACAATTTAATAACATATTTTTTAAAAATTCAATTTTAATAATGAAAGAATGACCTGACACATTGAAAGGACTTTGTTAGTGGCATCGTTTCTTTGTCTCACTCTTTCTCTAAAACTTGGAGAGGTTCTGAAGAATATTTACCACTTATGAACTTCACATTGAATAAAATGTGCCAAATTATCAAGGTACTGGTAGGGCATAATTTTTCTAGACCATAGATTATTTTAGAGTTAAGTGGTTAAAAAACAAGCCAAGATCTGTTAGGAGAGTTGTAAGTAACCTCGGTAAGAAATTCTAATACAATAGAAACAGAGTCATCAGGCATTTTTTCTATCCCTTTCCTATGCTGATCTTTCTGTTTAGTCCTAATATGCTCAGATTGTTTATGCTATAAATCACATATTTAAAATATTTGACATAAATTTGATTATGAAAATTTTTGGATTTCACTTTTAAGCCTACTTTTTATTTCAAGTCCAGAGTAGATAAAAAAGTTGTATATAGTGAGTAGTGTCATAAAAGATTTAAGCATCTAATCAGTTGAAGCAATATGCAGGTTTCAACCAAATGTATAGACTCATGTAAGACAAATATAAGAGAACTCAAGGCAAATTAATATCTCTTAAAATTGGATTCAAATCATAGAATGAACAGAGAATCATAGAATGGCCAGGGTTGGAAGGGCCCTTAAAGGTCGTTTAGTTTCAAACCCAGTGATATGATGAGGGAACTTTCCACTATACCAGATGACTCGAGCTCCATCCAACCTAGCCCAGAGCTCTTCCAGGGATGGAACACTCACAACCTCTCTGGGCAACCTCTTCCGGTGCCTCAGCTCCCTCACAGTAAGGATTTCTTTCTTAATATCTGATCTAAACCTACTCTCTTTCAGATTAAAGCCATTCCACCTTGGTCTATCACTATCTATGCATTCTTGTAAAAACTCTCATTTTAGGCTCCCTTCAAGTACTGGAAGGACATATTTAACTCACCCTGAGGCCTTCTCTTTTCAGAAGAATCCCAAGTCTCTCAGCTTTCCCTCATACAAGATGTGATTCATCCCTCTGATTACCTTGACAGCCCTCATCTGGACTCACTCCAACAGGTCCAAGTCCTTCCTGTGCTGGGGACACCAGAGCTGGATGCAGCACTCTAGGTGGGGCATTATGAGAGTAGAGAGGTCTTGTTATTAATTTGCTTTAATATTAGGTGCTTTGTCTAAGGCAAATATAGTAATTCTAAGCAATCTTTATAGTTATGGAGAGCAATAGCCACCCTGAGAAGATTCAAAATATCTTAAAACACATCTCCAAGAGAAAGATGAAGCATTCTCTAAAAGTTTTCCTTTCCCTCTACTAAGTATACAGGAAAGTCAGAATGGTTTGTTTTGATTTAGATAACTAACATTTAGACATGTAATATTAAGTCATAAATATGTCAAAGAATTTTAGAAATCACTGAATTAATATATGTTTTGCATACCCAACAACTCCAAGAAGCAGGTAATTTACTAAAAACCATGTTTTAACTTGGAGTCAGAATGAAACTGAATCCAGAATTGAGTATCATTTCAATCTTTTCTCAGTCAGATTATACGAAATGTTTCCTTTCTTTAAAAAAAGTTCTAAAAATGCATAGAACTCCATATCTTTAAAAGAAATGAACAGTGAACCGTATGTACCCATCCTAGAGGTGTACTTTTGGAACCTCTGTGTAAAAGTAATATTTTTCTCTTGGTTTAATCCACGTATGAATTGCAGGAAAATGTTTGTCAAGCTTAAAAATTTATTAAGGCGTTTGATAGATCATCTGTTAAGAACTAATGCATAAATAAATTCTTCAGAGGCAGAACACCCACCATTGATTATTAGCCTTGCCTGTAAGCAAAAAGTGAAGTATAAGCTCTCCAACCATCTAACTACCATGTCAATACTGCTTTCACTTAAATGAACACTGTTCTAGTTGTGAATGCTTGATTTTTAGTTGTATCTGGGCTTATTCCTATCTTCCTGCCTTAAATGTTTTAACATTCCCTTTATCAGAAGGACTTAAAAAATTCAATAGCTGCTTTAGGCAAGCCAAATAAAATCAACACCACAATTGAATTACAATTGTAGAAGTCATAATAGACAGCTTCTTTGACTGAAAACCAACAGAACAAGCCCAGTGCATGAACATCAATGACATGGTCTCATGTTAAGGCATTGCGTGGGCTGGAGGCTCTCTGGGATCTGGGAACATGGACAGAGGGGCCAGCTAGAGCCAGTCCCACTGCCCATCAGGAGCAGGACAGCAGGAGAGAGAGAGAAAACCTCTTGGGGCTGTGGGGAGAACTCGTGGCTGGACACGGCAGAGAGAGTGGGGAGCTGGAGGCCGGCATCTCTGGGACACAGAGAAATGATACCAGGGGGCTGGAATGGCATCACAGGATGTGGGTGGCTTGGGGGAGGCCCAGGGAAGAGTGGTCAGGGGATGAAATGCCTCTATTGTCCTAAGGCCCCAAATGTCTCATGCTTCATGGAGAACTGCAAGACAATTAAGAAATCACTGCTTCCTGCAATGTCATTCAAATAACATTTGGTTGGACAAACAGTGCAGAGGTGAAAGTTGCAACCTTTTATTTAAAAATGGGAAAAAAAAAACCAGGCAGAAAAAGACAAAGTTTTTGATTTTTATAGAGCCACGGTATACCTCATAAACAGAGTTTCATCCTCAGTCTTGAAATCGGCTTTTTGAAAACAATGTGAGTTTTGCACCTGTTATTTGGGTACAGTCGAACTTGTGAACAGGGAGGTCTTATAAGCAGAAATTAATTTTAAGCTGACAGAAACAATCTGGATTTTGGAAAGTGGAGACTGCACTGCATAATTTCATGGTCTGAATTTAATCAATATATTTTTAACTAAAAGTTTCAGTTGCAGAACTTTTCTTCAGTTCCACTGCTTTTGGTGTTTACCCTTCAGCTACATTTATGCAAACTGACTGAAAGTAATGGAGTTACACAAGTGAATCCAAAGGCAATACTTGGCCTGCAAAAATCTTTATTATTGGTGATCCATGAGTCAGATAGAAGACAAATAAACTCCCAAATCCCAGGCCTAATTTAAGGACTGGCATTCAGAAAGGCATTTCAATTGTAAACTGAATTAGTTTGATTGAGAAATTATGGTGGGGAAAAAAACCTATTGAATGTGACAATACTATATTTGTAGAGCATTTATAGAATAACCTTGCACTTTTAGAATTAATCACATCCTGCTGCTTATTCCCCACTTGAAGACAAAATGTTCCATTGTGATATTACAATTGGTTGCCATAGAAATTATAATCAAGATTAAAAAAAAACATATTTCTGGTTAGGTATAACCTGAGGAACCCTTGCAAAGCAAGGAATTTTCTTCCTTATAAATATTAATTATAACAAATACAAAGGAGAGGAATGCTACTTTTTTGCATGTAAACACACATTTATATAAATGAAGTTAAATAGAATAATTTTTTTATTTTAAGAATCACAGCTCCATTTAATTGCAAAGAAAGAGTGAAGGGATAGCATATTGCTATTTAAGATCCTTACTGGGCAAAAACAAATTATAGAGTAAGTCATAAAAGTTAGCACACACACACACACACAGAAAAACAACACATTCAAATATATACATTTGTGCCAAAAAAAATTTAATAAAACAGCCCCAAAAAAATTACAAAGAATCCCCTCAAATCATGATAGAGGTGTTTACAATATGAACCACCGTGGTTGTAAGGATTTTTTATTCTTCATTGCCCAAGAAATGAGAATATGTAGTTAAAATTTTTCACATAATTAGATATTTCAGTGCCTTAGTAAACATTGTGAAGGAGAGGAAGAAATTATGAAGATTCTTTGGGGCATTTTATCATCTTGAATAATTGAATATTTATTTAAAATCTGTTATATTTACACAATCAAAGAGTAGTGAGAGTTGGGAGGGGCACAAAAAACTGAATGGCCCATACAGGAACCAAATGCATGGCCTTGGTAGTACTCGTACCATTCTCAAACCAACTGAGCCACTCTCAGGGTCAGTGATAACTGTAACTGGCTAACAAAATCAGGTTTATACACTGTATAAGGATTAAAACAGGGCTCCAAAGGTAATTTATACCCAGTACAAAAGTCAAGCAGAAATTACACATGAAGTGTGACTTCATAACCTATTTCTTCTCTTGACAGAATCATGGATTTTCCAGAGATTTTCTATATTTTTCTGTAGATTGTAAGAGCAATTTAAAAAATGGGAATAATCTAGAGAAATACATGGGAGTCAGGACATTCAATCACTCTTTTTAAACTCTCCAAACTTTAGGGCGATATCCTATCATCTGTACTTTTTCATTGTCATGTGAGGTATGGTTTTTTTAGGAGAAAGTGAAAGGCATTTTCACCCAGTTATATCTAGACTAATGAAGACAATATTTTCACAGGTGAGTTTGGTTCCTCAAGTCTTGTAAATGAGATATATACACCCTTCTCAAATATTCAGTATAATAATGTTCATTGCTCATGGTTTCTGGTATGGTTTCTTTTCATTACATATTCTTTGCATTGTCCTGAAAGTTATTATTTCTCATTTTTATTATACTCCCTGAAATAATATCTCCTTATTTCACTATTATAACGATTTCTTCCCTGAGCTAGGAATACTTTTTTTGTAGATTCCTAGAATGACAATGACAAGCTTCTGCAAAGCATGTTTGAGATACATCCATTTTTCACTCCTATTTTCACATTCTCATTAGAGGGCAATGTTGAATGTTGTGTCACTGCTCTATTCATTTATTTATTTGCCCAACCCATCACTTGAGGGTTTTTTATACAGTACTCATATCTTCACTAATAATTTTCCAGCTGAACTTGGAAAATTAAACATGTTAAAGAATTGATTCTTTAAAAGGGAAGACAAAAAACATCCCAAAAACAAACAAAAAAACTAAACAAATTATTGTCTCTGAGTGAACAAACTACATTGTAAAAATGTCCAGTTATTTTCTGTCAAAGCAGTACTGGTGATTAGCTCCATAAATTCAGAAAAAAAAATATGCTGCTGATGGATACAGGTCATTACACACATTGGTATAAGAGCAAGACAGTCTCCTAGAACAAGATATTAAATGTGTAGTGTATGTTCAGATGGCAGCAGTGGTGGAACTTTAGTGTGTAACTAAAATTCGCATAAATTAGAGAAAGAGCTTCACTCTAGGATCCTTTTTTCTCTTTTTAAGTGGCAAGCATGAAGTATGTTTATTAATGAAATGAAAACTCATGTCAGAAGGGTAATAGCACCACTGTCATGCATAAAATTATTTCGGGACAGTTAAAATTTCCAATCTGTGAAACTCAGAACTAAATTCTACATTTACTTTTCTTCTCTGAAATAGAAAAAAAATCATGATTTCTAAAACACACCTGTTCAGCAAACAAATTAAAAAAAAAATTATGAATCCTGTATTAGAGTTCATGAATAAAGTATTTCTTCTTTTCCCTTACTATAAGACTGTTTTTAAGACTGTATTCATACTTCATGGTCCAGCATGTTAAACTGAGAAGGCATGAGATGATTCAGATTTTTAAATTTGTACCTACGTAATCTTCTCTGTACATAGTTGTTGAAAATGAAAAGACAGAAGAGTTATTTTATTTTATTTATTTTATTTACAATGCATCAGATGAATTATTAAGTGATCAAAAAGATTTAATGCCATCAAGGTAACTTTGGGTTAAACAGATTCTTACTAATTCAGAAAAAAATGTCATCTTGATTGTTGGATTTTACATGTCTTAAATCTACGACCTGGTTCAAAATCACACTGACCTTCATGATCTGGTACACAACAGTTACAACTAAAATATGAAAAGGAAATGAAGCATTGAAATATAGAAGACATGAAAGATAAAAATTCAGGACAAGGTGTAAAAATTTTACAGTGGAAGAAAGTAGGTTTAAATTACATATTGGGAAGAAATTATTCACTGTGAGGGTGATGAGGCACTGGAACAGGTTGCCCAAGGAAGTTGTGGCTCTCATATCCCTGGAAGTGTTCAAGCCAGGTTGGATGGTGAGCTGGGAAATCTAGTCTTGCAGAAGGTGCTCCTGCTCGTGGCAGGGGCATTTGAACTGGATGGTCCTTCAGGTCCCTTCCAAGACTAAGCATTCTATTTATGATCCTATGAAAAGGCTCCTACAGAAAAGCAAATAAAACGTCTTCTGTTCAGCACATCAAGGAGAGCTTACAGATGGGGTTGCAGAAAATCTTTCATTTAAATCTTCAATAAAAAGCTTTTCAGTCACTCAGGACCTAATTAGTTATACATGTGATAATAAACAAGAAAAAATATTCTTTCCTGCTTGATATTTCAAGATAAGAAATAAACTAGGCCTTAACAAAGCTTTAAGAAGATAAACTGTTTTCACTTGGGTCTGTTTTTAAGAAAAATGGTGCTTGTAAACCCTTGTAGAATACTGACTCCTCAAAATAACAGCAAAAATATTAAACATATAACATTAGATGATGTAATACAGGGATAATGCAAAATATATCTCTATCACATTAAGAATAACTTTATTAACAATGCTCTATCTTTCTTGATGTTTATTGCTATAATAACTAAACCCTGTGCTATAATTTGAAGTCCATTTAAGCAAGACCTTCTTGTTTTTCGGTATTTTTTTTACTTTCATTTCCCCCATTTTTAATGTGACAGCACAACTTAAACACAAGATATCTACCTGAAAAGAACTTAGAAAAAGAACCCTCTTGGATAAGTCAATGTTTCTACTTAAATCAGCATCAAGATGCAAAGAGCTCTGTGGAAGGCTGTGTAAGTATAGCAGAGTTGGAAGGAAGATCTTTTGTAGCAGTGCTACCTTTCATATATGCCAACCTGATACATTCTTCCCAAGACAGGCATGGTTTGCCTTTTAGATTTTCCAAAATATCCCTTCACCTATTGATTAAATTTGCAGTTAGACCTTTACATGGCAGTTGAATGACATCCAGGTGAATGAATTTTGTTGGAGCTGTGTTGATTTATTTAAAGATCACAGTGTAAGGAAATCCGCAGTTTTACATCTGAAAAGTGTAGGGCCAGGTTTTAAGTATATTTGTTTTATTTTGTTTTTTGTTATGGCATTTTCTCCATTTATTTGGAGCTTTTCCAAATTTTTGTCTGTCAAAGAATATTTGTCTGTCCAATAGTTACTCAGAATCTCCACTGTAATACTCCTAAACTAAAACTCTCACACATTATAGAATTAATTAAATCCCTAGGAAAACAGAGATGACATTGAAACATACTTTGATGTACAGCAATTTATCAGCTCTTAAATTCTAAAAATTTCTGTTTAAAGTTACTAACACTTTATATTAAATCTATATGCATTCTATAAAGACTGTATCAGTACATATAATCTAGAAGATATTTAAATTTTCTACCTAAACTTTTACATTTTAAGCATGTACATATAAGAATGATTTTAACACACTATAATTTTCATTTTATTTTGGACAAATTGAACCTGCTGTACTGCAGTTCTGTATATGAACATGGAGTTCTGTGGGCCTCCATTAGTTTTGATGGGTTGTCATGGAAACTGGAAAGAAATAGAAGGAGAATACTTTTGTAAGCTTTACCACAGAGAGTTACATCCTCTTCCACAATTCAGAGAAAGAAATCAGCGACTGAACAACAAAAATGTATTTTTAGAGATAAGCTGTAGTACAACATTTTTGGCAAGATGGAAGGTGTTAAAGATTTATGCTGGATTTGCATTGAAGGCTTCTGTTTTTATACTAACACCATGAATGTCACTGATAATGGGAGTTCAAGCTATCTGAAATTTTTATCAACCTACCTCCCCAACACAAATGGGGCATGAGAGTGAAGGATGAACTCATGAAATTGTGCTGCATGATGAGACATCAGAAAGCCACCAGTTTTTAAAAGAATCAAATATTAATATTTTGTTGAAATGCTATCATCTTACAGTGACTTTTTGGCCCAATCAATGTGGGTTAAAATTAAAATAGAGATGAAAACTTTGTATAAGGTCCAATTTATAAGGCTACTCAACAAATAAGTGTGTGAAAAAACTCAACAACTGTAACAAAAAAGAAGAATTTTCTGGATTCTAAATAGAGCTTAGAAATAAAAATTGTGGGATTTTTTTTAGTGTTTCAGGTTAACAAGTATTAAAAACCAAACAAAACAAAAACAACAAACAAAAATACACCCATAAACAAAAGACACCTAAAAACTTTTACAATGAGCCAAAATTTGACAGTGATATTACTGTCAACTGTTATTACTTGCATTGGACAAATTTGGTGACGCTAAACAAAGAACATAATGTGGGATATATAAAATGCTTAAGTAGGCGAATGCTCTAACCACCGTTTTATAAGTTCTATATATATTTATGCAGTATATTTTAGATAGATTCTCTGAATTTATCCTAAACTAACAATTACATATTGAGAAAAAGCAAGTTAATTTATATCACAGTTCTATATACTTGCTGAGACTTAGTGAGACCTTTAAGTCAACAGGTTGTATAGGAAAGACATTTTATCCATTCTCTAGAAACCTTCCCAACAGAGGTTCAGGTCCTTT
>VZTB01007526.1:1811-47235 GCA_013397245.1 Thryothorus ludovicianus
TACCACTCTATTCGGCTTCTGGTAGCTCACTCTCCATGTGTTGGGGGACCTCCGCCTCCCCCAAAGCTCCTCTAAAAAAACTAGTGCACATTAGCACCTCTGGCTTTCCCCACGTCACTTACATTAATCTAACAACAAATCAGCATGTTCTTGCTTTCCCTCGTGTATCTTACACTGGGCTCGTGTTCTCTGCATTTCGCAGCGGAAAACAGGCTGTGGCTGTTGTCCTCGAGCGTTTCAAGAGAAAAACGCAGCCCAGCAAGGAGCTCTTGTAGAAATGCTTTCTTCTTTCTGGCCAAGCGTGCTTGCAAGCTTCTCTTACTAGCAGGACGCTGCGCGCTGCAGCCGACGGCACCGCGGTTTCGTTCTTCACTCTTAGCATCCTCTCGCGCTTTCCTTTACCCGCTCGCCAATAGACGGCTATATCTCGCACAGAGTACTTGGTGATGGGTTTCTGCCTGCTAAATCCCACGCCAATTGAGATGGCTCCTACACCCAAGCTGCCACCACCTAGAACCAAGGCTTATTTGGAAGAGATAAAGGCCTGCTACCAACTGACATCAGGAACCTGAGGTGGTGAGCTTTGTTTCCCAGGGAAAAGGGCCTGGAGAGGAGTGGAGAGGAGAGGAGAGGAGAGGAGGACTGCTGACTACTACCCATGACTGTTAAATATGAGAGGGCAAAAAAAGGGTTCCTTTTTGTGACAATGCTCTTGAAATGTATAAGTGACAAGTATATATGTATTTTTGAAAAAAAAAAAAGACCGAACAACTATGCTCTGAAATCTAGGGAAAGCCCTTTCAGTGATATTCTTGAAACAACAGAGAAGTCTCCTGGTTTATGTTGCTCATCTATCATCATTTGCTGCTCTATGGAGATTACTCCCATTGTAGACTGAGAAATTGAAAGAATGACAATGTCCTTGCTACATGTGTAACAGAATCTCTTAATACTGCCTTATAAAGAAATGAATAATTGGCATTGATTAAGAGTATGTGGGGACAGGATACAGTTCTGCCTGCCACAGGCAGGGTGATTTTACCTGAGAGAATTTTGGCAGTCTTGGGTTACTTCTGGTTCTGTTGCCTGGCTCTACGCTAGAGCTGAGCAATTGTGGCTATAAAATGGGAACCTCCCCTGAAGCTGGGGTTACAGAGCACAGGCATGGCAAAACAGTGGGAAGAGACCCGGCTGCAAGTTTGTGCTGCAGGATCAGCCTGTGTGGGGAGCAGGGACACTAAATCCAGCAGCTGGCTCGTGTCTGTCAGTGGGGGCTGCTGTGCCAGCTGTGAGACCTCTTGCTCTGCACTCTGCTCACTCCTGCTGGGGATGACATAGGCAGTCTGCAAAACAAACAGCAATTTGTTAGAGCCTGATGACAAATTCACACTTTGGCTGGGAGTGCACATGTAAGAGGCAGAAAAAGCAAATTCCAGCTGGAAAATCTCACTGGACCTTGTATTGGTTTAAGCTGGCAAAAGCTCCCTTATCTCATAGAGTTGTTTCCTGAGATCCTTGGTGTATTCATTCTGTCTCCAGATAGGGAAAAATGAAATGCTGTCATTGTGTGAAGAAATCTATTGCGCAGGTGATGTCTTCTTTGTACCTTCACCTAGCAGCATATCTACTGACAACACACAAGTAGCTTTGTGTAGACTCTGACAATGGATATAGGTGCCATAAATCCCACAAACTGATTTGTTTTAGTAAGAAGCTTCTTGTAAGCAAAAAGAAAATAAACTCTTCTCTCATAGAATACATTTGAAGTTTGACCTGCAAAGCCAATCCAGGTGGTATATAGCTTGGTGAATCTCTGTTTTCTCTCTTTTGGAACAAAGTCAGATGGTTTTCACTGTGATGGCTTTTACTGCTCTCTCAGACCAGATCTGGAGAATGTCTGCTTCTGTAGTGCTAGATGTGTGTCCCGAAGTGACAAGCATCAGTCTTAGAACTGAACTTCTGCCAACCATTTTCACTCCCTAAGAGAACTTGTCTGGAAACACTCATCCTGCCCATTTTATTTTTCAAGTGAAATGCAAACAAACTACAAAATCATATGTATTTTTGCTGAAATGTCAGCATTTTGTAAGGGAAAATGTCCTGACTTTGCTGAAGTTGGAAGTTTCATGCTTCTGCTATGTTTTATGTCAGTACGTCTAGGAAATATTTCCTCATGGTATCAGTAGTTCCTGAAGTTGTTTTACTGGGAATTCTCTTTTCCATTGCATTTCCCCTCTAAGACAAGAAGGTACTGCTAGACACTACAAAAAGATAGTAACACATTTTTTGTTACAGTGATACAGACAAAATACTTCATGGCACCTTTTCGTGTGATATATGTCAACTTTCTGGAGAATCTGGATAACTTCTTGTGCTTAATGGGCTGAGCAGAGATTTTCTGTGGAAGTGACTGTCTGAAAGAGAATCCTACTATTTTCAAAATCAATACTATTTCAGAGGAAAAAAAAAAGTTAAGATTCTTTGACTTCCCATATGAACAGGCTTTGCCATTTTCATTTGCTATGGAAAACTTTTATCAACCAGGAAACAGAAAAAGATTAATTCCTTATTTCTTTTTTTCCAGGAATTTCCTTCATGAGAAAATTTTAATTCCACTTTAAACCAGTTTTTTTATTTTTTCAGAATATGAAGATTTTTGTGGGAGAAATGGACATTTTGAAGACTGAATCTTTTCATTGTGCTAAGGTTAGGAGAAAGAGTGATTATTGTGAATATGAAAGGCATCTGCAATTTCTAAGGATGCTGCTGTTATCCATACCCCTGAGATTTCCAAACTATATAATGAAATATGCTTCATATCTGAATGTTGTGGCAAAATATGTGACAGAAATTGTTTTTAAGAGTGGCAGCTGAATGGAGCACATTACTTTAGTTCACTGATTAAATGTCTGGTTCCCTATCAACTTCTGAGTGATTGCTGTTGATTCATGAATTTATATATGATTTAGAGCCTTAATTAAGATGCTGCATTTCTTTTTCGTTTCTGTTTGACAGTGACTTGACATTGTATTATTTGAGTAGTCTACTTTATGGATGACTGCAGTGGGGGGTTTCCAGGAAAGGATGTGAATTTTATCCTCCTGAAAATCTGAGCTTGCTCCTGTTCAGAGAATCTCTATTCCCAAGACATTTCTTGGGACAAAGATATTGATTGCTGACTGATGCTTAGGGAACTTGTAATTTAAAAATTTTATAAAATTCATTAAAATCAATAATGTTCCAGAGGTCCCATTGACACTAGAAATGTGTTTTTTATCCTAAATAGTTTCATTCTGAAAGCAAAATGAGGAAAAATTAATTTTTTTTAGTAGAACTTTACTTTCTTTTTTAAATAAACTTTTTGGTACCCAAAATTCCTTTGGTGACATCTTTACTGGCTTTGAATAAGGAATGCAATGAAGTCAGAAGTTCCCTCAAAACAAGAAACACGTACAAAGAATAGTCAGGAGCTGTGAAAGTCAATACCAGTGTACTACACAGTTTTTCTTCTGCACTGGAAAAGGCATCAATAAAGTCTCTATTAGTAGTCAGTAGTCTTAAGTCCTGATTTTGAAGCCATAAGAATAGTAAACCTCTAAAGGATTATTCCATCTGAAGTACAAATCTGTTTAATGTGTATCCACATTGCACCAAAATACTTTAGCAGTTCCCTTGAGTGAGGGAGACTTGTTTGAGCAGTCTATGACATTATATGAAATATGTTTTGGGTTGGATAGATAAATTGAACAGTGTTTTTTCAGCCATTGTGCTGGCTGCACTACAGACCAGCTTCCCATATATTCATTTTATGGGTCTCCATTGCACAGAGTTTTGTCTGGTGGAAGGAAAATCAGTTTCTTTCAGAGGCCTGTTTGATTTCTTTAACAGCTCTTCAGTTTGCTGGTCTCCAGCATCCAGAATTAAGTTTTCTATTCCATCTTGCGCAGGACTGAATAGAAAAGGGTGAGAAACACAGAGAGTCAAACCCTGTCACCTAATTAGACCAGATGGATTTTGCACTAGACTGTGAATTAGCTTAACCTAGAGATGGCTGAAAGTTGGTCTGTGCTTCAGGGGAAACCTCAGTATTTGAAAACCTTATTCCAGGCTTATTTGGAAGACGGTTACAAGTAGGATTCTTGTGAAGAAGGCATTTTGAACATCATGGCAATAACATCATTTGAACTCTTTAAACTGCACCTGAATGTAGCAATTGTTGAATGAAATGTTACCCATTTAATTTCTCCTCTAAAGAGTGTTATAAATTGGGGAAGATGAGCAATAAGATTGCCAAAGTATGTAAAAACTCTGTCTCGAGTCTGAATAGGGCTGCTTGATCACTGTATCCTGCAAGTCTCAGCAGAGCTTTGGGAAGTCTCAGGTGTTACAGAAGTCTGCTCATGGACTGAATGTCATGGACAGAAAGGTCCTTCTGTGATGTATTCTGGGTCAGTGAGTAACCACTTCCCTAAGAAATTCCACTTCTATGGAAGATTCATTTTCCCTTGTTTTAAGTCCAACAAAATCACTTGGGACCTGGATAGAAATTACTAGAAGGTGAGGAGAGGCAAAGAATCGTAGGTTTGTTTTCTGTTTCTTTCCTTTTTTTTAAATAGATTGGCAAAATGCTACTTTAAAGTCTAATTTCTGAAGTTGTTTCAGTCCTTTTAATTTCCTTTTAATTTATGTTTCTATTTTTGGTGGGTTTTGATTTTTGTTTGTTTGGAGTTTTTATTTTTTTGTTTGTTTTTTACAGACAGAGGGACAGAAACATAGAAACATATTCTGGATAAGACTGATTTTTGAGCTGTTTGTCTCCAGCAAGGTTGGGTGCCTGCCCATCACGGGCTGCAAAGTGTGTAAGTGGCAGGTCTGTCCTCTGCTCTTGCCTCCTTGCTGCTTCTGTTTGATTAACTCAGCAGCAGCTGGGTATTAGCTGGATAAAACTAGCTCTCCAAATGAACATGTTTATTGAGGAGCACAGGATGAATAAAGATTTAAATACTGATGCAAAAAAAAAAAATAATGGTGTTTTCCTGGAGTCATGACTAATCATTGAGTGAAAAAATCGCCAAGAAACCCAAACATAAAGGGAGTTTCCTGTTGTATAGGAATATTTTAGGGACTTAGGTTCTAATAGGTGATTATTGTTTAAATCTCTGGGTAAAGAAACAGATACTAAGGAGCTAAATCTATAATGTAAAATATGCATTGGACTGCACCAAACCAGGCCCAGCAGGTTGGTCGGACCAGGTGAGCTGGGCTGGTGCAGCTGTCTCTGCTTGGCAGAAGTGCAAAGCGCAGCCAGAAAAGGAGAATTCTTATTTGGGTTACACTTTGTACATTTCCCTTCTGCTGCTGTGCTGTCAGCAGTCCAGCATTAACAGTCTCTCACAGGGAAGGATTCCATCTTTCATTTTCTACTGTAAAAACAAGGCACTTTTAACACATGAAATCAGAAAATATGGATTGAGAAGATGGAGGAAGAGAACAGTGAGAAATCAAAAGTTCATATGATGCTTATGTTTATGCATAATCTCACAAAATTAGATAAGACACTACCTGAAGGCTAACGGAGAACCCAAAAAGCAATGAAATTGAGAAAAAAAGTAAAAGGGAAAGACATAAACATTTTATATAAGAAACTTTGAGGAAAATGGAAAATTTAGACAACATGAGATTAATTTACAAATGAAAGTATGTATCATGTATCATGGCAAATACAGAATTTTTTGTCTTTCTGCAAGTGGCTTAAAATTCAGTCAGGAAAAGGGTGAACTGGTAGGTAAGTGCAAGCCTAAAAGGGCTTGAAAAGTGAGCAGAAACTCTTTGGAAACCTGAATCAATATGCTTAAAGATAAAAATGATCCAATTCTTTACATATTTTTCTTATGAGCTAATGCAATATTTGTCCTCAAACTTGATGGGGAAATACAATGACTTTTAGCATAAAAGAACAGATAAAGTTAGGTGTATGGGAAGACTTCTCTTCAGAATAAAAAAAAAAAGATAATTTCATGAAGAAAATAGCGGTTGCAATTGTAATTTTAGTTGATTTTAATTGTTTTTGATGGGTAGGTTGTTTTTAATTTGCAGAGAGTTTAAGGAAATATGTACTATAGTGCAGTTAACTCAGGCTTTGTCCCCATTTGAAATCCCAAGGAATGGTCCCACTCCTTTCAGTGACTGCAGGATTTGATGCAGTGAGGCAAACGTCGCTGCCCAGAGGCTGAGTCAGATAAGGGCTCTTACAAACCCCATTTGACCATGTAACTCACAGAAAAAGGAAATTATTTCTGAGTAAGCAGCAAGCAAGCAGGATACCAAGTTATCTTGACCCTAATTTGATCTCCCTGACATTCTTTACAGTCATCTTTGGTTAATGCTTTGGCTTGTGTGGTGAGACTGGTACATGTCTCTGCACGTTCTTCATGGTTCTGGCAGAAAGAAGGATTCCTCTCCAGCCCCCCAAGGTGGTGAACAGAAGCAGCTCAGACAAGAGAAGCTGTTGCTGCCCACGTTTTCCAGGACATTCATTTTTCCCATTAGCATTAAGTGTAACTTTTACACCATACAGATAAAAACTGGAGGTCACAGATCTTCAGTACTACGCCCTTCCTCCATGCTACCTGTGAGCTTCTGCTAGACTCATAGGTGGTCTTGGACCTTGGCTAAATGACTGTTTAATAATTCAGAAAGTTGCAGCTTGAGTCACCAAGGAATTACTGCCTTTACTTTCAGTTCTCTGAGGGAAAACAATCTACATTTATGTCAGTAAAAAAAGAGGCTACTTACAAGATGGTTTGCAGTACTAAGGAGTGAGTAATAAAATATTCTCTGAGATTTGTTGAAGCCTTACTCTAAATTCCAGTTATATGGCAGATTGAGCCTTGTGGAGTAGGCTCTTAGTCCTAGCCTGGATTTAAGACTGTGAATAAATATATTTTTATTTATGCTGACTAATCCAAACAGCAGTAAATTATCGCATGCTTCCTTTGAATTATTCCTCATGGAACTTATTTGTATATTCAACTTGCTCACACAGAAGAATTGTTTAATTTTCATTCTTTTGTTAAAACCCCAGCAGATTAACAATTGTTGATGCCTCTTGGATCTTGCTGGGCTTGCACTCTTGAGTGTGTTTTGTGCTTGTGTACCAGCTTACAGTCAGGAGCTGTGGTAGGGTACAAGGGACTTGCTCTCAGTGAGCAGGGACAGCCAGGATCTATTTTTTTTTTTTTTAATTTTTTTTTTTTTTCCTTTTTTTTTTTTTTTTATCTGGCTTTAAATCCCTGAAAGACACAATGTCACTAACCATAAGATTTCCATATAGGCAGACAAAAGAAATTTCCAGCCAAAATGGCGACAAATTTAACTAATTTAACTTTTCCATCTGCAGAAGTGATCTAGTTTGGCACATATACGTGCATAAGATAGACCTTTGTTTTACTTGCATGCAGTGCATCAGAGTGCATTCCCAGGCACTTGAGTGCTTGATATATTGAGGTTGAACATGGCCTGGGTGATGCTGGGGTACGTGAGGGTTATGAGAGCAGCACTGAGTCCCTGGGGAGGGAAGCTGCCTGTGGAGCAATGAGAGTCATGCTTTTGAATTCACAATCTAATAAAAAGCAGTAAGCTGGGGTGAACGTGCTGTGCAGTCCAGTAGGCTGGCAGGAAGGCAGTGCCTAACTCACATCGTGAGGTATTGAACAGCTGCCTGTGAGAGATAATATTTCATGGGGACTTTTGGAAGGACTTTTGTTAGTGACTGGCCTGTATGGCTGCCCCTGCTCTTACTCCTCTCTCCTTTCAAACCTAAGACACACTTGCATAAGCTGCTGCTCCAGCCTAGCAGTGGGAGGAAGGCAAAAATCCTAAAAACGGCTGGAGTGCAGGTGATTTACACTCTCTGAGTTACATTGAGGCAAGTCAGGGCACAGGTACTTATTTTTGTCCCCATCTTTCTGCTTCCACCTTCCCTCACTGTGCTCTGCTCCTCACAGAAGTGACACAGCCCCTTTCCCTTGAGCACTGTAAACCATCCCACACACTCTGGAGATGTCTCCCAGCACACTGCTGAGAAAAGCTATTGTTCTGGCTCAAAATCACAGCTGGCAGCTGTTATTTGACTACACAATTTTCCTCTGCATGATGCAAGGTTTGGGATCAGTCATTGCTTCATAGTAAACCTGATTTTATGTGATTCTGTGTGATATTTTTTCCCCCCCAGTGGTAAATTAAAAAGACTGACTGTTTTAAATTGGTGCTATGTAAAACCCAAACACTAATAAAAAGGAACAGTATTCTTGATATTCATAATTCCTTGAAATGTGGGCTTTTTGTTTCATTTGAGATGAATATAATTGCCTGAACCATTGTAATTTCTGCATGGTCCCTCTGACTCAACGCTTGTTGTCCTCCACTAAGGAAAAGCACTGGTAACCTACCAGATCATCCATTTTGTTAAGCTCTTTTAACAACATAAATAGAGCTTGAAATATATGAAAAATGAAACTACCAGTTATCCAAGTATCTCGGTGAAAGATAGACATGACCATACAATCTTGATGATTATATTTAATAATATGCTCAGCAATATTCCATAATGCTTTATTCCTACAAAACATTCCTTATTATGAAAGATAATAAATTTAGAGCCATGTAAAATATCCTTGCTCAGGAAACTTGAGAAAATAAGGGAATAATTTGAAACACTCATTGCCTATTCTAAGGTTTTTGACTTATGATTCTTGGCACCATATAAGGAAGCCGCCATACAATTTCAGTTTCAAAATGTGACACTATAATTTTATTTGCATCTTTTAACACAAAATAATAGGTGTGTAAGGTAATTCAGGGAGACCCTTCCCTCTCCCCAGATAACAATAGCTTTTCCATGGGAATATGAAAAAGGCAGTCTCAGGCCATGAGACGTGCTCAAAAAAAATCACACTCATCTTTAGTTTAACTACTAAACTGAGAGGAGTCATATTGGTTTCTGTGGGACCACACACAGTTGGAAAGTTGAGCATGGGAAAAAAAATTTGCAGATTCAGACCAAAGAATCCAGACTATCTGGACAGACCCCATAAAATCAGATAGTTCACTGCAGCTAGGGGCCTAAATTGCATATATCTATTAGTATGAGAAAAAGCTGACATTCCATTCCATAATGTATTTCAAGCATTCAAAAATCTGTCATTGTTCTAAGTGGTGCCAAACTCTCAAAGTTTTACAATTTTCAGAGGAAAAAATATCAATGTTTGTGTTTTATTATTACTATGTTTTTAGCTATTAAAATAACAAAAAATAAAAACATACTTTGTTTGAAATAAGATATTGAAACACCTTATATTGTTTGCAAGGGAATTACACATCCTTTCAAATTTCCTACCCTAGTTGCTCAGACTGTGTGTACTGCACCATATGACCCAATTTATAGGGAAGATGGGTATGAAAGACTAATGAAGGACTGTCATTAATATTTTCAATGGGGGTTTGCACACTCTACTGTTAAGCATAATTAAGAGCTTCCTTAGGGCAAGAATATAGATATGGGCTTAAAATGTGGTAGTTAATTATCATAAACAGAGAATAGAATTTGGACCATTTCGGCCCAAGTTGGGGCACCCACAAAGTGCAGTTCTCTCATAGCCAAAACCCTTGGACCTATTCAGCACAGCTCTAACCCCTGTAGGGGCAGCACTCGTCAGGTGTCTCTGCACAACACCTCATGCACAGGGGAGGCACCTTCTGAAAAACACACGTCCCTCTTCAAACACAACATGGGTACTTGTTGGCTCATTTCCCAAAGGTACCTATTAAAACCCTAGTCATTAAACCTAGATCCATGTCACCAGCCTGTTTCTTCTAAATCCAAAGACTAAGTACCATTAGATCCATGTCACCAGCCTGTTTCTTCTAAATCCAAAGACTAACTACCATTTTATCAAAATGCCCTCTGGTTTTCCTTCTGGTTAGTGTATAGACCTACTTAAAATACTTGGTCCATGTAGCACACCCTTAAATGTATCTTGTTTTGCTTGCTGGGTACATGTACTTAGTCCAGACTCCGATTTCCTACAAGTTCCTTAGCATCTTTCAGCTGCAGGAGAATGACCTGATTAGAAAATGTAGCCCTGGAAAATGGGGTTCATCCAATTTTGTTTCAGCTTCAGGTGTCCTACTTCTCAAATGTTCTGTTTGGCAAGTTAGGGGGTGGTTTTTTCCTTCAACCTTTTCCTTTATTTAATTTCTTGCTTTCCTCTTGCTACCCTAAAGAGCAGACTACTTAATTAATGGAAAGGGAAAGATCTGAGGAATTGAGAAACATTGTCCCCAGATACCCAAAAGCATATGCATAGAGAAGCTTGGGCTCAGATTCAGTTACCCAAAGAGGAATGTGAATGTTGGTCTCCTCCATTTTTCTGTGGAAGACTTAGCTTCCTGGCTCTGCAAAGTTCATGGCTGGGAAACACAAGTGGAGCCTGGAGCTTTGCTCAGCTTGTGAGTTGAGGCTCAACTCACAAAATATCCTCTGGCTCAGCCTGGTGGAGCGTTTCTCTTCCATGTGTCTTCTGATTTACTGGATGGGGTGTTCATGTTATGCACTGTTCAAATTGTACAAAGAATTGCACAGGTCAAGCAGTTATGTTAGATCTGTAACGTGTAAAACTGGGTCTAAATTACTGTTTTGAAATATCTGCAGCCAAATATAGTTATAGTGGCTAAACAAATGCAGTAGCTGAAGAGAGACAAACAAAGCTGATTCTAATGAGGAGACAAGGGGTGGCATTTCCTCTTCAGCATGAAGCTGTTTCTTGGGGTTTGTGCAGGTCTTGTCCAGCCAATGCTTCTGTGCTGTTTGTGCTACAGAGGGCTGTGGCCTCCAGGGTCACCACAAGCTGGGAGAGTGCAGTAGGAACTCTGAGCCTCTTGATAAAATTCTCTTGTGAATCCTGTTCCAGGAGCTCAAAACTCACTGAAAATCAGTAGTGTTGGCTTCTAAATATCTCAGAGGTTTTTTTTAAATATCTTTAAGTCATGAGATGTGAGATTCTGTGAGGATTTGATGGCTGTTTTAACATCTGCTGTAGAATAAGGGCTGAAGCAGATGTAAAAAAGTGGGACAGTAATGAATACAGCAATTTTAAAAGAGTTTAAGAGCAATTGAAGGAGTCTGTGGTTTTATGTATCTACCATTTCTATTTTACCATCAGGAAACTTCTGTGTCACCTTCCCAAGTATATTTGTTTGATTCAACTCCAATAGCAATCATCTTGATTATGGTCTGTCCAGCATTTGCTTTTTTCAACACTACTAGTGTTTTTTTTTCCTTTGAGAAAAAAAAAAACAAACACATTCTTTAATAATTGGAAGCTCACTGTTGTGGAAAAGCAATTCACAGTAGCTATTTTTCTCAGATGGCACAAATACTCCTTTAAAAAAAAGGGAGGAATCTTTTCTTTCACAATTGCTCCTTTAATAAACTATTTGTTAAAATCATATACTTGTCCTCCTCAGTGATGAAGCTTGTTCCTTATTTAAAACAGGATGACAGGGCTCTTCCACTGTTTAGAAAGGCACTGAAGCTGGTACTCCAGAACAGAGCCACCCATTCTTCTGCTGGAAGCTAATTGATTAGCCTTAGAGCTACAGATCTGTACCCAGGGACTCAAATAAGAGGACTTCGTTTTTCTTTTGAATGACTTCTTTCCCCAGGCTATCTACATTAGACATGTCCAGGTGGTCTCAAATTATTTACAACTGCAGGAACCTCTGTGGTCACAGGATTATCTGCATGGGGAAGCACATTTGGAAGCCAGTATTTCCTTCTCAGAAGACAGGATAGTCTTTGTTTGTACATATTCTCATTTGGAATAATTTTAAATTAAGCTAAGAGAGCCAAAATCTATATGTCTCTTTTTACTTAAGAGTAGTGACTTCCTTTAAAAGATCATTATAAGAAAAAAAAGGTAGGAAGGGACTTGGATGTATGGCATATTTTATTAATATTTTTATTATGTGCATGCATCCAGTAAGGAGATGAATTTAATGCTGTATCTTCTGATCAGTCTACTTGTTAATTGTCAATTCAGTTGTTGAACTTATTTGTGTCTCCACAGAGGAGAAGCACAACATATAAAAGAACAGTAGATGCCTATCCAGTGGAGAATTCGTTCTTCAACATAGCTGAAGACATTGAGGGCCCAACTTTCTTTCTGTTCCTGTTTTTTGTTTGTTTGGTTTGGTTTTAGGTTCTTTTTTTTTTAAATATTTTATTGTGTTTTGGGTTTTTTTTTGTACTTTGCCTTGATTGTCACAATGCAAATAGTTTTAGCTTGTAGCAGTCACCATAATTGACTTTTTCAGTTTTAGTGATTATTTCTTTCCAGAGTGTCTTAAGGGTTATTCTTAGGTCTATCTCTGAGGCTGCTGGCATCTGCTCAGCCTGGCAGCCAGATCGATGTTTTAAGAGGAAATCTGACAGTCTGCATATATCTCTTGTAGTACTAGTGCCAAGACAGGCACTATTTTAAATGCCTATAGAATCGTGTATATATAATATAAAATGTGGTAGTCAGGTTATAGACTTGCTTCAGTTTTTAATTTCACAGTTTGTTTTTGTTGAATCATAGAATCGTATAAATTAGAGACGGAAAAGTTGTATTAGGTCATTTAGTCTATCCCTCTGCCAAAGCGGGATTGTTCCCTGCAGTATATTTTCCAGTGTTTTATCCAGTACTTTTCCATTCCCTGCGTTGGGCTTACACTTCAGCCTTTTTTTCAGTTAAGCTTATGTTTTGACATTTTGAGTATTTTTCTGTAGAATTCATTGAATTCTGTTACCACCCTGTGGCCATAACAACAGCAATGATGCCTGTTGCTACTTTTCAATTGTTTGAAGCTAACTGAAATTATTAACCCGTGACTGTGTTGGAAATAAGCCCCTCTGTCATATATCCAGGAGTGACTTTGTAAATTCGTGCTTCAGTGAGTAAAGCTGTGGATTATATCTGTGAATTGCTAATAACACATGTGCAGTTTGTTTGCTATTTTCTTCTCGTTGGCATAAGTCCTTCCTCTTTCTTGACTATGAGTCATAAATGAGGTGTATATTTCCTTGGGTCTCTCTATAACTGATTAAAATTTCTTAGTCACTCACTTCCAAAATAGCACTTCATTAACATAAATCAAATATCTTTCTAAGAGTAGGCAAAGTTTTAATGTCTGTACATATACCAAGCACGAGAGAACCTTTTTCTCTGTGGCAATAATAAATACAAAACACAGTCAGGAGAGGTCGTATGATGATAGGACCAATACAAAGAAGTCTGTGTTCAGAAAAAGGCAGAGATCAGTGCTACATGCCAGCTCCACACTTGGCACCCCTTGTGAACAAGGATCAGGCTGTGCAGGTGCTGTGGTACCTGTGTCTCCTGGAGTTGAGGAATTCTGGTGGCAATTATCCCTGATGATGCTCAGCATGTGTGCCTGCAGTCCTGGAGGAGGGCAGACTGCTGGTTCCACAGGAGCTCTGAACAGCAAGGGACATCACCATCACTGCTAGCAGGCTTGATTTTTCTCTCTTGGTGCCAGCAAGTGCAACAGCTCTGTCCCGAGACAGAGGCATCTGTTGTGTGCCTGATGTTCACAAGTGCTCCCTCTGCTTGTTTTAGATACACAGAGGGTCTCGTGTATGGCTGTGCAGGAAGAGTCTGCAGAGCTATGCTAATTTAGATCAGAAGGAGAGTGTAACTGCAGTGATTAGCAGTTCTTTAGCCTTTATGACAAAGACTTTTGAATATAATATTCCTCTACAATGTTTGCCATCAGAAATCAGCATAAAAATTTTTTATATATAGCAGACTTTATATATATATTTTATATATAGCAACTAACCTTGCTGTTAATGAGATGTTAACTCATTGGTTTTAAAATGTGGTGGTTTCTGAACAGAGAGGCTCAGTGGGATTTAATTAGAGTGAGTTAACCTTTTCCCACTGAAATAGTGGCCCTACATGCTCCTCATTTTGAGCTTGCTTGTTGCATCTCCATCTCAAACAAATCTCATTGTTGCATTAGTTAATGGTTGAAAAATGCTGTGAGGATGTAAGGGACTAGGAAGCAGAGTATTGTCATTAATACTCAGAACTGCTAGTCAGGAGACCTGTGTTCCCTCCCAGCTGCATTGCTGATTTCCTGTAGCTGTGTGTGAAGATGTTGTCATGCCAATAAAGTCCAACTGAACTATGTATGACCTGGCCATGTCAGCTACAGCCAGCCAAACTATTCAGAACTGCTTGCTAGAGACTTAGGCACCTTCGTTTAGTAGAATAATCAGAAAATTTTGCCTTACCTTCCTATTACACTTTTCTGATAAAATTTTCTTGTGATTTATAGCACCAGAATTGGCATGGGAATTGAGTTTCTATTTCCCCTCTTTTTCTTGAGAATGATGAATATTTTGGTATTTTATCAGAATTAAAAACCAGTTTGTCTTAATTCTTTCATGGCTTTGAAATCAAGAGTGCTCTGTAGTTGCAAAGCAGATTGTAAAATGCTGTTTTTCCCATCTCACTTTGTCTCTGACACACATCTTGTACATTCATGAAGATGAAATCCATCTCTGTAATAAATGGTGGCTCTGCTTGTTTAGCACATTTTCTGGCTTGAGTTGGAAAAATGACTTGTGAATAGGGTTAGACCTTCACCCACTGCGATTCCTTAGGCAGGTGATAACATAAGAGATCATTTTACACAGCTCAAATCACTGTTAAATCCTTCACCAATCCCGATCTAGAGGGTCAAGACAGAGCCCATTTGACTCAAAATTGTGCAAAGCAGACTACTGGTAAACCTCCCAACCCTCTCAGTTAAGCCCTCAAATCTTGTGTTATGAAATTTACGGAGGAAATCAATTTTAATTTATTTAATTTCTCTGACCCTACGATGTATATTTCCTTCATAAGAATCTTATCACTTCTCTTTGTATTTTCTGGGGTAAAAGTGAAGGAGCCTGAAGGGCTCATGGCAGCCCCAAAATGACTTAACTGAACTGTCTTAATCTGTGGACCAATTTGCTCTACAGGCCCCTAAGGAAGGAACTTGTTGATTTTGGCAGTGTTTACCTTTCCTACAAACAAATCCATCGTTTTCCAGACCGGCTGGCTCTTAAAAATCACTTGAGAGCTGAGGAGAAAAAAAAAAAACAAACCTGCCCCAGGCTGCATCAGTATTCTTTTTCTTATGTTTGGGGAAATCTTTTGTGTTCTCCACAGCTGCTTGAGGATAATCCATAGAGTCAAGATTATTCACAGAGTCAATAGAAATGCCTGTAAAGTTCTCTGAGTTAAGTTTCCTTCAGTGGGGGGAGTGAAAGCCCCTGTCAAAATAAAAAGGAGGAAAAAAAAAAAAGAAGATTCTTGACTGAGTTAACTGTGTTCTCAAAAACAATTGTGGAGAGGAAATGAAAGGCCTGACTTGAACCTGCTTGCCTTTCACTTTTGGTAACTACATGTCTTTTTTTTTTTTGTTAGGTTTTTTTGTTTTGTTTGTTTTGTTTTTCATAGATTCCATACCAGTAATATCTTATGTGACTGATAAGTATCTGCTTTTAGATATTATATATCAGGAATCAAATTCCCTGTTTCTAACCTAAACATGGCAGGTTCAAGTTTTTAATTATTCACACATATATCACATGAAGTGATGAGAGCCATGTAATATATTGCAGAGCCATGTCATTCACCTCTGACTGCCTGAATTGCACTTTCTCACTAGTTTGTCTCCACCAGAACCAATCACTTAGCAATCAGATATTTAGTGTCTTCTTACATGCACTATTATTAAAAAAAACAAAATCGCATTTTNAGGTTCTAGCCCTTTCTTTAAGGAATTTTGGCACTTAAATCAGGTTCTGTGATGAAGACCAGTCAAAATATTTGGGACTTTAACTCTATCATTGTATATAGCCCAAATCATTAAATTGAAGCTATTAAGTCACATTTAGAGATTACTAGCACTTATTAGTTAAAGTTTTATTCTCCCTTCAATGTCTACATAGTTAGACTCAATGAACCTAAGGATCTAATTTTACATTCTCTAGTGCACAGGCTGCACTCTGCTGCCTTTTGTCTGATAATGCCTCTCAGTGAGGAGAGTCACCCTCCACAGATTAGTCCTGTCCACACACCCTGTGTTGCACCAAGCACACTTTGGCTTCCCTGGTGCTCTGTTTGGTGCTCTGCTTGCTGGAGCTACACTAGTGCTAACTTGCTAGGGTGAAGGATGGATTTCATTTGCCACAAGCAAGGTCCCATCCCAGCACAACCCACCAGCTGAGGTCTGTCAGCCCTTGGGGGGACCTGGCTACCCTTCCTGCAGTTTTACCCTCTGATGTGTCTATAGGCAGCAGCCATAGTCCCTTCTTTGCAGTGATTTCTGCTGGCTTAATAGTTCTTATGTTTGCAGTTTTTTGCAGCTGTTCTTTCACTGCTTTATAATGTCAGTGAAAATAACACATTGGAGAGAAACTGTTTGCTTATATATATAAATTCTCTGCGTTCCCCAAAGAACTGAAATTCATTTAGATTTAGGAAATTAGGTAGACCTCAACCACAATATGGAAGATGTGTGTAAAAGTAGATGGAAGACAGTGGTTCAAAATCTACTGCTTCAAAATCTTTTTTTGGGCTGATTTTATTCATTTTGACTGAGATAAGTTAATGTGGTCATGACAGTATGATCATTCATTTCAATCGGAAGTCTGTGGGGCTCAGAGTCATTGTGGGGTGGAATTGGAGACAGTAGCCTCTCTGATCAGCAGTCTTTTCATGGGATTTTTATCACTGGCTTCTCTTTCTTTTCCTCTTCAGTCTGCCATGTTTTGTCCCATCTCTCACATGTCTCTGTCAGCTGAGACTGTATTCTGCTATTAATCAAATGGTTTCACCAGATTACCTTTTCTCATACTCCATTGCTCAGATTTTCTGTTTACCACACTCCCTGCAGAAAACTGCTACTCTGTCTATTTTAAAGGCATTCTCCAAACCTTGATCTCCTTCTGTATTTATGGGATTAGTGCAGTTTGGCATCCTTTTCATCAGGCTGAATCACCACCACCACCACTCACCACAAACAAACAGGTATTACCACTCCCCAGCAATCCCTAGGCGGTGCCAGTCCCCTGTGATTACAGAAATTGCACAGAAGTGCCCAGGAGGAATGACAGGTCATTATGATTATTTTGAAATGGACTGGTTTTAAACATTTCCATAAAGATGCACTGCTATGTAGCTGCAGGCTTGCAGACCCCTCCAGCTGCAGTTCAACATGCTGTTCCAATCACAGCTCAGCTGCTTTCAGACATTGAAGTCTCTGTCTCCAGACCTTCACCATCCTCATTCCCAGTTGTCCTGCAGCTCCTGTTCTGACAGACGTTTGCTGGTTCTGTAAATGGCACCACTGCTTATGAACGTGGTAAGGCTAAGACAGATCATTTTGGCAGGTTAGGAAGGGACTGCACAGGGAGGTTTTTCTTCACTCAGTGTGCTGGGGAAGAGCAGCAGGAGCTGCAGTAACCTCTCTGAGTCACTTAGCTGCAGTTTGGACCTCCTATCCACATACACCACCCACCACCAGTAACCACAGTCTTGGAGCATGTGAGACATGCACTGTGCCTGTGCCTACCCAGGAATAATGGAAAACAGCTACACCTGAGTGTGCCTGCTCTCTCAAACCAGCAACAGGCTGCGTGCTCCAAGGGCTGCAGCCTCTGGCAGGTGTGTCTGCAGAGACACTGGCAGCTTTTGAATAAGGCCTCCATGCAGAAAGCTATTAGCAGCTGCACAGAAAACATTTTTTAAAAGTCAGGTATTAGATAATTCTGGAAGACTTTAGTAAGTGAGAGGAAAAATATACCACTTGAATATACAAAGAAAAAAGTTGGCAAATGAAGACTAAACTAATTTCAGAAAATGTTGAGTCAATGGCACAGACCATTAGCAATGTCCATGCACAGCCTGTCATAACTTGTTTCCATCTCTGCCTTGGTTTTGCTTTTCCTGTAGGAAAAACTGCCTTCAGAACCCAACATGCTTAAAAATTTCCACAATTCAGTGGTCTTGAGTTTCAAATCTTCACTTGTATTTTTATAATTTGGAATGAATTTTCTAGAGGTGGTGATGCAAACCAGTCATGAGATGTTTAGCAATTAGATTAAAATTTCATTTGAAATAGGTAAGGCCTATATTTGTTCCCAATTTATTTAATTAAATGTCTACTACAATTACAATTAAGATATTTTCCTAATATTTAGATGCACCATCTTCCATGGTACTTTTAATTTGTCTCAGGAATCAACCTATAATACTTAGCAAATGCAAGCCAATCTGCTTCTAGGTATTTCATTAATAAAAGAATATCTGTTTGATATAAAATTAATTTTTCTTTTTATCAAATAAAGAGATCAAATTTTTGGACCAAGCCGCCAAAGTTAATCAGGACACTGACTTATCAGGGTCAAACAGGTGTTATGTAACACTTTTATATACCTTTGCAAGTTTATATTTTAATATCCTTTCAGATTTCAATAAAGTGACTGAAATTTAAAGCCTGAGTGTATATTTTTAGAACCATTTCACTTCTGTATGCTTAGTTTATAGCCCCTGACCAGAGACGTGGATACCAAAATGCTGACTGTTGCACAGCCTAGCATCTATATCTAGGCTCTTCCAAAAAAATCCTGGTTACAGTGCTGAGGACATGCAATACTTGGACTCTAGGCCTAAAACAGGACTGTGAGCAGGAATGCTTAATTTAGTCACAAAGAAACACTAATGAGTAAAGTGTTTTACATACCAGTGCTCCTTCTCCCTGAATTTTAGTACTTTTACTGAGAACTATGAAGTAGTGTTGTCACTCATATGAGCAATTCACAGCAAGGAAGTTTCTCCTGCATGCCAGCATCTGTAAATTTTCTTTTGAAAGTGCAACCAGGATCATGCTTTTTCTTTCTAATAGCAGCAAAGAGGATGTGGGGAGAGCAGTGCAGCCATGAGCCCTGCAGTTAAAGTGCATGGAGATTCAGTCTCTGCATATCTCAGTAAATGGTGACCTCATTTTCCCAGGGTGGCAGGTCAGACAGTGGTAAGTGGTCTCTGCTGCCTACTGGGAAAATTGGAGAGGTCACTTTGGAGAAGGAATGGGTCTGTCCAGCCCCTTCATCCAGCCCCTCCTTCTCTTTTTTAACCCATGGAAGTCAAATCCAGGAAAGGCCTTAAGAGCTCAACAACCATGACTTTTTGTGCCCTTTTGCAGGCTGGGTGCTCAATCAGCAGGCTTAGAGTCATCTTGTTTAATATTTTTCTCCTTCACTGGAAGATCTTTAATACTTTTATAGAAAATGGAAAACCTTTGGTCATAGGGCTTTAAGTGTGCTCTTCTCTACCTGGAGAGCTTAAAATTTAGGAGAACATGTAGAAAAGAGGTATTCTCAGTTTTTCCATAAACTCTTACCTTCAAAATAATGAATAGGAGAGGTGGATATAAGCTCCTACTCTGCTCATTGTTTGAAAAAAGGGAGGATGTTTGTGGAATTGTTTTTAAAATATTCTCTTGTGTCTTTTAGGTCCTGTGAAGAGGAGGTCCTCATTTGTGGATTTAGAGATTTGGTGGGAAATTGATGTTGGTTTCTTGGGCTGAGAGACGTTAGGGGGTTGTAGGCACATAATGACACAGAATTTGAGACACTTGGGGCATTTTTATGGTAAATGTCTGCATGCCTCCTGATTTAAGTACAATATCTAGGACTTGTGACAACTTCAGTGTTGGAAATAGCAGTCAGGATTTCATGGGAGCCCTGTTCTAACCCCTTATTTCAATCACAGAGTGAATGAGATCGCAAACAATATATGAAGTTTTTTCTGCAGTATGTACACCTTCCTCAGGGCCAGAATACTTGAGCTATGACTGATTTGTGTTAAAATAGATAATTTTAACTCAAATGAATGGAGAACTGGCCTTCCACAATGGTACCCATAGCACACAGCTGCACACCGTTTCTTAGGAGAAAGGAGGGCAAGCTCACAGGTCAGGAGGAGCAAGTACAAAGAAAAAAAAAAGAAAAAAGAAAGGTCAACAAATCAACTGTGAGATTTTGAAAGGGGGTGGGTGGTGAAAGAGAATGTTAGGCTACACATCTGTGATTATTCATCGGTGGACACATGAGGCTGTTTTTTGTTTTGTAGTGAATAAAATGAAGAAATGGACATATAAACCAGGCACTGAGCCTAGGTTCTTATGCTCTTCTCAGCCAGACTTACAATCTTGAGCATAATATTGCAATACCTGTTTGTTTTGCAGCTGTTTTGTGTTTGGCTGTCTGTCTGCCAGTGAAGATTTGTAAGACAGATGCAAGACTGTTTGCAAAAGATCATACATACTCTGACTATGCTCACAGAAGAATAAACAAGGAGATATCAACAAAGCCAGATATGAAAAGGAGCTTAGTCAGGACAGGTCACAGCTTTTGTGCTGTAATCATTCCTTCTGGCTCCATCACTTCTATTTGAAGAGAATAGTTGCTTATGCCAGCATATTTGGTCTACACAAAAATCCTAGGGAGAATGATTCATTCAACAATGTTGCCAGTTGCAGTGTTTTTATTAGTGAGCCTTGCAATAGTTGATGGTTTTCTTAAAATATCATATACTAATGTGGTTGAGTGAAAATCGTTGTGTTCACTTTTAAGATTTGAAGTTTCCAAGGCCTTACAGTGATAGAGAAAAAACTGGAAAAAAGGAAAGAAGGCAAGAACAAAGGAAAGAAGGAAATAGAGAGAGAGAAAAGAAAAGGAGGAGAGAAAGTAAGAAAAAGAGAGAAAGCAAAAAAGAGAAAGACAGAAAGAAGAAGAAAAAAGAAAAAGAGAGAAAAAGAGGGAAAAAAATGTAAAGACAAGCATAAAGTTTATTTTGATGATTTCTTTTAAAGTTTTAATCATGAGACCTGAATGTCAAGAGCTGGCAATATTGCAGGTGTGGAAGGCTTCTAAATGGCCATTTTCATCACCATTTGGTCCCTGGGAGAGGTCTTTTTTTATATGTGCATGTGAGGAAGCTTTTACTCTGTGGTGGTAAGAGCTTCACCTGATGTCAATTTAAAGAGACAGGTGATTTCTGCAAGTTGCAAACTAATGTGCCATAATTCCCCAAGGTATAAATTAATACAAAATATATGTCTAATAATATAAGGTACTAGACACAGAAAGCTCATCCTGAGCAGCAGAGCTGTAGTGTTGAATTCTTCTATAATCAAAATATGCAGGCACCTCAAGGGAATGTCTCCAGATGGCTGATTAGCCATTAAAATCTCAAACCTTTGATATGGGCCTATAGAATGGATCACCTCCCATGAAGAGAGTACTATTTCCTTTATATTTATATATATATATATTTATAATTTCCTTTATATTTATGGATGTTGGCTTAGCATGAAGTGGGGAGGGGAAGATCCATGAGAGTAACTACATGCTTAGTAGGTTTGGTTACTTTCATTAGGAATGAATAAATGGTAAAGAGTCCTTCCCAAATTATTTTTATTTACTCAGAATCCTTTTAATATTGTTATTTTTCTGCTTATAATTCTCTGTATTCTAGTAAACGGTTCTTCTTTATGGACAGCACAATTTCCCCTACTGTTTAATTTCCACACAACTGACGTTAGAGCATTTGGCCTCACATTTTCCAAAAGGATCCCTGCTATTGTAGAATGAACTATGCCCTTTAGAGCCAAGTGTGGTCTGGTTTAGCTGAAATAAACCCTTATAGAACAAACCCAACTGTACTATGATAAATGCAAGTCACAGGGGGATTAGATGTAGCTGGACTTAAGATCCTCTCCTTGCTCCTGTTCTTCTGTAAGTGGCTTTTCATACATGGTTTTACTTCCCTATTACAAGCATGTTTAAATTGTTCTTGTAATTTGCAGCTCTGTCAGGCAGGGTTGTCCCTCTCTGGCACTTGTTCAGTGTCCTGTTTCACAGGGGAGCTGAGAATGAGCCTTCACTGAGATACAGGCAAGCTATGAGGGATTGGTGGTAGGTCAGCAGTTGAGACATAAGGAGTTGAAATTAAATAAAGCTTAGAGGTGTTTGTTTTGTTTTCTACACTGAAAAAAGCAGACTTTTTTCTTTTGCTCACCTATATTCTTCAATTTGTTGAATTGGGAAGTGTTGGGAAGTGTTTCTTGGAGAATTGGAGAAAAAAAATAGAAAAAATAAAAAAGGACAGATTCACAGAACTGGAAGCAAAGCAAAGCAAAAGTGACTAAAAGCAAATCTATCACAAAAGGCCTCAGCCAAGGTGAGCTGGGTTCCTCAGAATTGTCTGATGGCAGTTCATATTTCCTTGGTGCTTCAGAGAAATAGTCACACACTCCCACTGACAGATTTAATGGCTGAAAAAGCCTATGTTGCCTATGAAACTGAAATTTTCAGATGGAGCTTTTCTGTAGTTGGAACATTTGCAGCCTCTTTTTCCTGTGAAGACTTTCCAGTGTCTAATATTAAAATCCAATATGCTACAAGTAGACTTTTTTTAATCTAGCCACCTATTTTTGGGAAACACATTCATCTGAGATTGTTATCCTGTGGATGGCTAATGGGTTGAAAAGTCATTAAACACACTCACATGCGGGCAGTGAATAAATTCTTTTTTTCCTGAGCTTCCTAGAAAAAAATCACCTTCAATGGAGATAATGCAAGAGATTAAAGGCCTGTTTGTTCAGCATAGATTTGTTTCTTAAATGGATTTTCCTGTCAGTGACTGAGTAACCTTAGAAGTGTGACAACTGTTAGTATGCAATATTACCTGTAAGTCTGTTGCTGAGCAGGGATAAACTCCTCATGATTTTCAATAGAGACTGCATATTTTTGTAAAAGATCAAATCAGCTCTGAGTTACTAAGTGAAAGGGTGAAATTCTTTGGTGAAAATCTATGGCCTTTGTTATACTTTGGGTCAGACAGGATGGCCACTTCTGAGTTTAAACTTCTAGTGGATCTTCATTAAAAATAGTGGTCAACTCAATCCAGCCTACTTTTTCATGCAGGCTTTTTTTTCCTTTCTCTTCTCCTTAGAGCTTAAGCAAATGCCTATGAAAACTTTTAATTAAGTTTTAGCTGCACCTCTAAACCTTGCATAATCCCAAGATCACAACTGACATGTTCATTTACAGCCACAAGATCTGGAAATTAAAGTCAGTCCTGCTTGAAGTCAAAACCCTACTACTACAGTTGAAAGGCAAGAATATCTAGGTAGTACAATAAACATTTTCAAAATGAAAGAAAGAATATTGAAGCTCTTGTGTCTATGTAGAATATTTTATAGAGAATTCAGGGAAATGTTCCTGTTGGCAAAAACCACCATACCATTTTTGTGCTTATGAAGAGCTACTTTGATAGATCTAAGTTTAGAGGAAGTGGCAGCGATGATCTGAGTTTCAATTTTGAACCAGAATTTAAAAAATAATTGTAGGCTACCACATCATAGCATAGGATGCCTAAAATTTTACATCAGACTAAATGTTGGACTTTATTCTTGTGCTACAGTGTCAAGAATAGTAGTTTTATCTGAAATTAGATTTACTTAATGTGAAATTAGCCTTACCAAATATATATTGGTCCTGAGACTACACTCCACTCACAGGCACTTAGAAGTCTTTGTTATCCACTCTCAGAGTCCTTGAGAATAGATCAGGTACAGGCAGACTCCTCTTCCTCTGAGGTGCAGTGAGGTATCTCATATTCATATAGTCTATCATATCACCACCTGCAAGAATATGACACAAGGGATGAGTCCCTTCCTTTGTGCTGCTGGTATAGAATAATGGTTTAGGGGCCCATGGTAAGAATGAATGACATGTTGCCGAAAAAGGAAAAACATGGGGAAACTCCATCAGAATTCAACTGGAGGAAAAGCTCCTCCTTTATTCAGTGATGCAGGGTTGGATTAGTACTGGGAAGGAAGATTCAGCCAGCCATGCCAAAGTCTGTTTAAACTAACATCTCCTAGGAAAGTGTTATGACTTCCAGCATCTTTGGTAAGATTTACAAGATCAGTAAATTCTGTTCTGCTCCTGATGAAGGAATCAAACTTTTATTGTGTCTTTACCATTTCATCACAGGGATGACTATTGTGGCTTTTAAGCTGGAAAAATCACTTTCACGGTCCTAAAATCTGGTTTAATTCTTCGAGTTACTTCCTGAAATGGTTCCACCTAGAAACACTGTAGAAAATTTGCTTCAGAACAACACAGAGAGAGTGGCTCAGGAAATAACACATACCAAAAGTGAAATGGTTCTGAGAAGGAAATTCCACTGAGGGAAGGACCACTGCCCAATATTCAGGGTGGGTGGTTAGGGCAGTGACATGAACTGAAAAAGCCCTGGTTCAGACAGATATACATTGAAGGTAACCATTCATATCAAGCAGATTGAGGACCTTTAGCTTGGCCTCCCACATTTTTAGACCTCCTTCTTTCTCTTATATTAGGTGTCTAAAAGGAAACAGATACCTAGCACAATCTTATATTTTAAGAAAATGTTCATAATATTCAGTTTTGAAATGTTCAGTTTTTAAATCTAATCTATCTCTGCTTATGGCAGGAGGTTTGAACTAGATAATCTTTAAGGTCCCTTCCAAACCAAACCATTCCATGATTAATGTGGAACACAAAGGAATTTGACAAGTTTCTTTTTTTGCTTTTTAAATTTTTTTAAGTTCTTTCTCTCCTTACCACATCAGAACATTTTTAGGAGCTATATTTCTAAATTACTGTCTTCATCCATCCTTTTTCCCCAGGAATCTGAACCTAGCAAAGGTGGAAGGAAGTGGGAAGGATACCACCTGGGAAACTTTAAGGGTTGAGAGACCACAGACTTCCCAGATGCATACAAAACCTCAAGTTGCATTCATGAACTGTTGTAAGCATTGCCTGAGGGTCAGAAGCACATCAAACCAAGGTTTTATTCCAGTGGTTTTGAGGTTTGAGGTGAGTGTTATGCTGCTCTGGTACTGTCCTGAGGGGTGGAATGTGGGCAAACTGTGAGAAGGATTCATTTGCTCCAAGTGCATTATTACACTCCTGAACAGGGTAATGATTATAGGGCAATTTTACAGTAAGAATAAAGGTTTTTCTGTATTTTAAATGCATATGTCAATGGTATATTTGTTGTTGCTAGAATTAAGGTCTAGAGAATAATAAGAAAAGAAGGACAATATTGTATTATGGGTTTCTAGTTCCTACTGATATGTTATAAATAAAATGTCATGAATTATTTACATAGCAAACAAAGAGTTATTAATGCTTAGAAGGAAATGAGTTAATTCACCACTCACATAATTTAAGCTCTGTTATATAGTAGCTAATTTGAGGCCACCCATTTTTTAATTGTGGCTTAGAGAGATTAAAAATATCTTAAGAAATTGAATTTAAACAACCCAATAATTATTCTGGTTTGGCTCTTGTATTTTATTTTTATAAGTATAAGAACTCTCACTGATAGCCACCAGCTATTCAAAATAATTTACTTAAAAAATCATAGCAGGGTAATGAATCCCTATTAGCAATTGATCTCGATGGCAGATTGTTTTCTATAGAAGACTAACAAGCCAAGTATATTATTTGAATTTGTAAATCTATTTTTAATTAGTGTTTTAAATACAACAGTAAGAAAAATGACAAATAGAGAAGCTAATTCTTTCATCTACATATTTATTTGCTTTTTATATAACCATCATATGTTTCTTCTGCCCTAGAAGTTACATGGAGGAGATAGAAAATATTCCAAGTAGGAAATGAGATTTAGTTTAAAAAAATCTTTTTCTTGGAATTAAAAAAAAATTAATGAAAATATAAAAATTAATGTTTAGCTGGTTCAGTTTCATGTGTAAATTCAAAAATACTTCTTGTTTCAAAAATTGCAGAGTGACATTACACTAGAGAAATGTGATGGATATATCCTATTAGCATGTTTATTTTACTTCTGGGATGAGAAGACCAAGTTACCTTATTGTTACATATCTCTTCAGTGAGTGATAAGTACATTCAAATCTCTTTCTCTAGCTTTTCTTCCTAATTGGTTGCCCCAGGTTTTCCTTGCACTGCTGAGATTTTAATTTTTTTTAATCTAACAAATATGTTGATATACTCAAATGAAAGGTTTTATGTAAAAGAAAAACATTGTTCCTCCAAAGACATTATTAGAATGAAAAAAGGTTCTTTCCTTTTTGATAATCTGTTCCTTCCTTCCTGGATACAGTTTTTATGGCATCCCAAATAGGCCTCAAGGTCACAGTGTGAATAATCCAAGACTGGGACTTTGAACTGGTTTTGAAAACTAAGAAGCTTGGTAGCTTTTTAACACCTCCTTATTTTTCCACATGCCCCAGCACATCTTAGCTCTGGAGCTATGTAATAAAGAACACTCCCAATGAACTTTGGATCTAATATCTAAGCAGTTCCCTTTCTCCTTTTCTTTTTTTTCCCCTCCTTTTCTTTTCTTTTGTTTCTTTATTTTTTTAAATTTTTCTGCCAGAAGTCTAATCTTATCATGTTAACGGCATGGGATGTTCTACAGTTTTTACAAGACACCTACAAATGTGATCAAATCTTGATACCCTTGTTCTCTGCACTGATGATCTTTTTTCTCCTCTTCCCTCTAAGTGCACACCCTGTGCAGCCCCCAGCTCGCTGTCAACATTCCCGGTGCTCAGATCACACCTGGGACTCTCTCGCCGACCCCTTTCAAGATTTCTGGGGAGAGATGAAAACACTTTGAGCGAAACAGGAAGTTCAGCAAGTCAAAACACCGTCTCTGGTTGGGGTTATGCATTTGTGAGGAGAGCGTGTTTTTACCTGTGCTGGCGTCCAGGCAGGCAGGAGGGCCCAACGCATCCGACCGCAGCGCGGTGATGAAGGAAGGGAAGCGGAACTTGCCAGCAGCACTGCTCAGCCAGGAGATGAAACGGGGGAGTTCCTGCAGCACACAGGAGCAGCTATGCTGGCTAGGGCTGGGCAACATTTAACACTTTCAGGAAAAAGCAGAAAACTACCTTTCAAACAGCAGGAGTAAAATGGTTGACTAGATCACCTCGTTTAGAGCTGCCTGGGAGATCTCTGGTAGTACTGGTGCCCATCAAAACTCTTATGGCTGGTGTGGTCATGATATGTCAGTTATTTTGGAGAGAAAGTTTATCTGTGTCCACATAAAAGACAGGAAAGAAACCGTATGTGAGCCCTGCAGTCCATAGGAACATGACTTTTGGGCCAGACTATTTTGGCGTAAACACTAAAAATCTTTTAAAAAATAATATCCTGTTGCTTTTGCACTTCCCTTATATTAAACTGATTTTCTTTATTCACAGTGGGATTTCAAATTAATTTGTAATTATACACACCATGAGGGGATGAGAAAGAAATGACCTAATTATAGACCAAAAGGATGCCCTACAGCTATCATCCAATTACTTCAGCCATCTGAGCTCTTAAGCAAAATGATGGGCTTAATCCTTCCTAGGTCACATTTAGTTGTAATTTGCCACTGAAAGCTATAAATTCACTTTCAATATTCATTCCCATTTTATAAAACACTCTACTGATATAACTTAGAATAGAAACAGATAATGAGAACAGGTCACAATTGCAGATATCCTTCTAGACTTTGGCCTAGCCCACATGTTCTCTGACCATTGAGTGAGGAAGAAAATCATGGTTTCTCTGCTGTGTCCCTCAAATGGTAATAATTAGCTACAATTAGGTAGATAGAAAACTTGTAAAGTAGTAGAAACACCAGAAATGTCCATTAACAAATGTCCATTAACCACGTCCCAATTTCAGCCTTAACTTTCAGCACAGACTGAAGAGTTCATGAAGAGCAACAGTCGTACAGGTGAACTCATTTTAATAGTTTTTTTCTCTAAAATCTTGCAATAGAACAGGAATAACAATTAATGTGAAGAAAGGGACCTGATACAGAAGAGGTCAATTCTCTATAAAGTATTTGATTGTTTATGGTTCATTTGCAGTTGTGTAAACTATGTACACATTAGCACAAAATATATTTTTTTAATTAGTTTTTCTTCTAATTAAAAAGGCAAACCCAAACTGTAAGTGAAACTCTAACACAAACTACTATATTAAAAAAAAAAAGAAAAGACAGCTTGGGATGGGATGAAGCCAATTTCTCTAACTGGAAGAGGAGGAAGAGCAGGTAGTCCAGGTATGAGGATGTTCACATACAGTTTGGATGAACTACACTCAAAAATTTCCTTCTCTTTACCCTTACTAAAACTGAACGCTGATGATATATTTCAGTCTCTTGTGGAAGTTGCAACCTTTTACAGAAATAGAAATGCCAACTGTACCAGCAAACAAAGTTAAGCAGTGTCTTGGTCAGGCGAATTTCCAAGCTATTATATGTATTTTTCTGATCCATTGGTTATTTGTATTAAATTCATCAGCTGCAGCTGGTAAGGCACAGAGAAATTTGCTCCTGTGAACAGGATAGAATTTGGATGAGGGAGGTGAAGCTAACTTCAGGGATCCATGTAGTGCAGTACATGAGGGTTTGGTGAGCAGTGTGTAACTTCAGATATATACTGAGTAAAAAGGAGGCAACTGTCTTCTCTCTATTAATTTCAGATATTTACTGAGTAAAAAGGAGGCAACTGTCTTCTCTCTATTAATTTCAGATATTTACTGAGTAAAAAGGAGGCAACTGTCTTCTCTCTATTTTCCACATATTTTAGACCCCTTAAATTTCTCCTGAAAACTCTATCAGAAAAAAAAGTATATCGGAAATACCAAAAAGAAGTGTTTGATAGCTTCAGCTTTTAATTTGGCTTTGTTTTAGGCACTTAACATTAAGTAATGCCTCACCATATTTTTTTTTTTGTTTGTTTGACTCTGGCTGATGATAGAGCTTTGTCTTGTTAGTTTTTGTCGCTATATTTTTTTAGAGATACAGTCATCTTGTACAGATTAACTGACTTGCTAACAGGCTGAAATGGGAAACACTAGTTTTGTTTGGTCTTTTAGAATTTTGTTACCTTCTCTTCAGCTGTCTCTGGAGATAGAGCTCTTTATTTTGTTTTTCATGAGGAATGGCTTTTAATAATTCTGTTGGCTGCTTTAGCAACACTTCTACTTATTTGTGGGCACACAGTTTGTGTTTGTTCTATTTCTCCACAGACTGGAAACATACTTTTTGTATCTGAGTGAAAGAAGACACAGAGTTATGCTTAAGTACCTATACACTTTGCAGCTGTTCTGTTTGCAAGCTATTTAATTCAATACCAAGTATTTGACAAGTGTCCTGTGAAAACTGACCTGTAGACTGGCAGACCTTGTGTACAGTTAATGTCTTAGCTATTGGTTGCTATCACTGCCTCACTCTGTTTCTGGACTGCTCTTGATATTTTTTGGTTAAAAGTTTGGAAGTTAGGGTGATTCCTTTGTGGAAAGATTGAGGGTGAAGTTTTCTCCCTTTGAAGCACCTCTGTTTATATGTTCAAAGCCCTATTTCTGTGAACAAAAGGGAATTCAAATAGCCCAATTCTGTTTCCCAGCTCCCAGCATGCAGGTATTTTCCAGACAGCCCATGCCATATCTCTCTGAAGATTCAGAGATGTACATCCCAGCCAGTGTGACAGTTCTCTCCCCAGAGGAGGAAAAGCAGAGAGCAAACACCCATATATCTCTCCTGGTCTGTCTTCAGCCCAAAGACAGTCGAGTCTCCTGTGCAGTCTGGGAGGGAGCAGGGCTCCTGCAGGTGTGAACAGAGACATTTCCAAAACTTTTGATTTGCTCTTACAGACCCAAACCAAAATCCTGACCTGCCTTATTGCTTCTGAAACTAAGATTTTTAGGAAAGAGTAAGATTGGGAAGGAGAGAAAAATATTTTTGGTACAGGAACCACTGCAGCTGGATGAAAATGCAATCGATTAGGCATGCAAATGCTTCCTCAGCATGTTGTTCACCCTATAAATCTTATATATCCCTCTACTATTGTGTCTACAACTGCATCCATTTTACACATACTCTCATGGTCAAAAAATATTTAGTTAAGTGAATTAAAATTACTGCTGACTCTGACTTTGTTTTGGCTAAAAACGTGTCTGTGTTTTGAATTTTTTAGGCTGAAGTTACTGAACTTTCATACATGTAGCTAAAAATATAGACAGCTATCTTCAGTGTAGAGTAGTAGTGAGTTTTAGGATTTTAAACTTGAATCTGGACTAGCAGAATTCATTGTTCTGTTCAGAGTTGAAACTTCAGGTTTTCATTGGTAGATTCTCTCACTGCAATAACCATTGCTCCATAATTTTCTTAAGTTATGTTCTACAGCTTTTGTCTTCCTGTCTTTGGACTGGAAAAAGCATCTCAAAAAGATATCTCTAAAATATGCCTGAAAGAAACAGTGCTTCTCTGACTCAAATACAGTCCTTATTTTGTTAATGCTTAACTGTGAGCAACGTTGCACCAGGTCCATCCTTGAACAGCTCCACACGTTTTTCTTTAAGTCCTCTAAAGATTCCTCCTCTCCACGGTCCCACTGCTGTCATTTATGTGAACAACCCCATTGATTTCAAAGTAATGTCTTGCAAAAGGAAATAATTATTTGAATAATGAAATAATTTAAATTACTCATGGAGTGGTCCCAGTTTTGTCCCTTTCTGTGGATTCTAAAGTGGAAATGTCTTAGCTTTGAGAAACCAGTTCATCTGACAAGTGTTAAGACTTTCACCTGTAATTTTTCAGATGCATCTTATATTTTCTGCAGTGTTTACTTCTCTCTGCCACAGGAAAGGTATGCCTGTGTGTGTATAGGTCTGCCATCTGCCTATAATTTTTATTTCTGATAAGCTATGTGAGGAATTTATTTAAATTTTGCAGTACTTTCTGCCTCATCCCTTAAAACATTATCCTCTTTAGGCATTACAGTATTATTCAGGCACCTTCTGTTCTTACATAATTAAAAGCATTTTTTGTAGTTTTTTAATCTTCTGTGAAATCTTCATTTTGCTTCTCTTATTTATTTTTCCAACTCTCTGATTTATATATTAATTTTAGGGCTTTTTTTTAATCTGTTAGGAATCCTTTTTGATTGCTCTTCTATTTCCTTCTGTTTCACCATTAAACATTTAGTATTTTCGAACATTTAGAATTAGGTATAATGAAATTCTGAGTATACTTGATGCATGTTCATGTATTTTGACTTAATTTTATACTCTAGAATTAATTGCTGTGCTGCGCTACAATAGCTCCAGTTGTAAACTCCTAGTTGTTCCCTGTTCAAAAGCAATGTCTACTTTAATTTTGGCAAGCTCTTTTATGATGACAACTAAAACCTTCTTAAAAGGTTTGTTTATTATATATGTCCCTGCAGAAAAGCAAAGGAAAGAAATTCCTGTAAGAGAAATTTCTGGTTTATTTCCTTTATTAAACTTCTACTTGAATGTCATAAATGTGTTTTTTTAGGTCCTGTGTGTTGCATCTGCAGATATGGTGGGAAGGAAACTTTTTTCCAAGCTGTGTTTGTATATTCTAATATTCACCAACTACAGCTGATGCTGTTATTTGGCTTCTCCCCAGCCATAACTAAAGTCAAAATGGGTCTTTAGTTCCAATATTGGCAGAGGGAATCAAATTGTCTAGTGGGTCAGCACAAACCCAGATTCACCACATGGTGCAGCACATGTCCCAGAGTAGGATGTTCTGTGTGCTGGCAGTAGGAAAATTTCAAATTTCATTACAAGTGCATCCTTTAGGATGACAAGCACTGGCACAGAGCACAACTCTCACTGGGACATGAGAATGAAGGACAAAACTGCAAGTGAAAGAATGTAGTCTGGAAAGTGTCTTTACAGTGTTTGAAACTGAAGGATCTCCTCAAAATGATATGACAAAAAATTTTTCAATTCTGAACCTGTGGGAGAAAGTATATTCCAAAGCTAACTTACTGGGAGCAATTAAAATATCCTGATTTTATGACAGAAAATGGTAAAGTAAAAAAAAAGAAATATCTCTAACAGATTAGTAATTTTGTTTCTCTAACAATTTTTTTTCTACCTTTCTTTATTTTTATAGGAATTAGAATGTTCTTGGGAGAGTTTTGAAAAACTTTCAATGTCTTATAAATGTTTGAGGGTTATCATTTATGTTTTGTCTCTCCATCTTTCTGCACATTTTTATTTAAGCCTTAAAACAGAAATGGAAAAAGAAACACACTCTTTTTTATCAAAATATTATGTGTATTTGTGACAGTCCTTAAAACACACAAAAATATTTCTGGTACTGGCATTTAATTTTAATTAAGGCATCAATCTATCATTTTGTTGATTATTATACAAATAAAGAGGCTACACAGAAAAAAAAAAGAAAAAGGATGTCTCTTACACATGGAGTTTGATTGTTTATTGTCACTATTGATATAATAGTGGAGTCACTTTAAGTCCAACAAAAGAAATAAAATGGAAACCTACATACCAGGTGTACAAATATCTGGTACAACCTTGAACAATTTTGCACTACTAATTGCTTTATCAGGTGCAGAAATCATGGTCTTACCCTGTACTACGTGGGAAAAAAAAAACTGAGTGAAAAAACCTTTTAGTTTTCTTGTAGGAAGACATTTTATCAGGAAAAAGGGCCTACCAGTCCTTGATGAACTTGCTCCCTTCTGTTCACAGGAATGTGTTGCTGCAGTTCCCTTGGGTGCTCACAGGGACATTTCAAAGCTCTCCCAAGCGAGTGCTGTTGTTGACCCTGAAAGCAACAGAGGTGGTGGCATTTCTGCTCGAGTCTTGAGGTCCTTTGGTGGCTCCTCCAGTCTCCTTTCCTTCCATGAGCACAGCTGCACAGAGCAAATCTTCCAGACTGCTGTGGCTGGAAGGAGATGGCTAATTGCAGAAAATGGACATTCACTCATTATGAGACATCTGTATGTGCTTTTTAATCACTTATGATTAGAATTATTATGTTCTTTTGTTGGGAAAAAATTGTTTGACAGAAGTTCCCTAGGAAGAAAATTTTTCCCTAAGGAGCAATGGGTTATCTGAAGACTGAGAACCTGCCTGAATTTTTTTGGAGGGATTGATTAAAAGAAGCAGTTTTTTTGATCATGATGTTTTTGACAAGAAATTTACCAATTTACTGGTTCTTCTTTAGGAGTTAAGAAAACAAACTGATTTATAGTTCTCATCCACTTAACATCTTCAATTTAGCAAAAGTATCTGACGTGGCAGGTTTAATCATTGTTCTGACAATTAAGAGATAGACTTTCCCAAGGGCAGTGTCATAATTTTGCCTTAATCTTCTAATTATAAGGTGTGTTTGTGTCTCTGTGTAAATTTTGACTCTGATGCCAACTTCCCAAGTACTCTCTTGCTTGAGAGAATGATATAATGCCTTGGGGGTCTTGATATCTAATTACTGAGAACTTTCCCATCTCTGCATTGTCTAGACTTCAGTTGCATCTTACACCAAAAACTTTGGAGATCCCCAGATAAATGCCATACTTTAACTAGCCTGATTTCCAGGAAGAACAGTTTTATCCTAGGGAGAAGTGAACTTCCTTTTCAAGCATTTTTTTTTTTTTTTAAGCAGTGTAATGTTAAGATGACATGAGAGTGGAACTCATTTGACTAAATGCAAAAGTCTGTGTATTTAGACCTCTGGTAGAGTAGCTTCATGTGAGATTGGGTTCTGATTGTCTTAGACTTTGTTCATAGGCTTTGTAGTCAATGCAGTGATTCATCTCATCCTGAGGTAGCAATCTAAAACACACCAGCTGGGTTTTAAGTACTGAGATTAGAAAATTGCAGAATCTAAAAATTAGGTGAAATAAATGCCATCATGAATCTTAGTACAGTAAAGTTACACTGTGTTGTAGTATGAAAATCTAACACAAATTGCAAAAGAAAAGGGGGAATAACTTGTAATATCCATTAGTTTTATTTAGGTATGTTTGCTATATGCTGAGACCTATATGAAATGTTATTATTATAAATTATTTTTTATTTGTATCTAACATTTTATCTAATATATGGAATTTCCCTTGTGATCTTAAATAAATTTAAAATTGTAAACTTTCTGAAGCAAGAGATCTAAAAGAATGAACAAAAGGTTTTGATACTGGAGAGAGCTCAGAAAGGACAAATATGCATGATTAAGGGATATAGAAAAATTGGTTTATGAAGAAAGATTGAAGGAGAAAATATATATACTGTAAGTTAACTGAGGCCTAACAAAGAATGTGATAATCATCTTCAAATATTTGATGCACTTAAACACCAAGAATAGAGAGGAAATTAATATTTGGGCTCATTTCAATAGGACAAATTTTTAACATTGAGGTTAGACATATTTTACTTCAATGTTGCTAGGAAAACCTTTGTGCTGCAGGAAAACTAAAGCTGAAAGGTAAGATTTATGATTTGTAAGAGGTGTAAAGCCAAAAAATAGTCTAACAGAAATATTTAAAAAAAATTTATGCTTTAATAATGAATTATAAAAAATCTTTTCAACCAGAACAGAATGATAAAACAATTGATAAAAATTGAGAATGGATCTTAGTTTTTGTGAATATTTTTCTTTTCCCACAAGAAAAAAAATGTACCATGGAAAGATACTGGCTTGTGAAATAAATAACTCAGTGACCCAATAAAACAAACTAGTTCCTTTCCAGGTATAAGTTGGATGCTCTTCTAACATCTAAGTCGGCCAGCAGTTACTGACCACAGAAAAATGGCTTACTCCTGAACTGCTGCATGTCTTGATGCATTATACAGCTTTTAATAATTAAGCAAAAGCAAATTCTATATCAAGAGAATTACCATCATATAGGAAACATAAACTGTGTGTTCCAACACTGCGCGTAGCCTCCACTGCTGTGGCCATGAGTGGTACTTCAGCTGACCCAATTAAGTGGGTGGATGAACTATCAAGAGATTATACAGTTTGAGAAAAGGATCTCCACAGAGCTCAGGTAGATAAAATTGAGCTGGGAGTAGGAATTGTAGGACCATGCACCTGGACTTATAGGAGGAAAGAAAAAGCAGCTGTGTCCTAGGTGATGTATGTGCTTTTGCTTTGTGAACTGCAGCAGTGGCTGCTTAGCTGTGCAGAGCCCAAGCCCTTCCCTTTGCCATAGGATATGTCTAGTCATGTGGTAGAGATTTGTTTAAAAGAGTCAACTGAAGAATCCTTCTTCTTTAGTCACTTGCATAGTTTGTCAGAACAGGATTCAAATATTGTCAATCATCTTGAAATCTAACTAGTTTACATCTTGTGCTCTGAACCTATCTATCCTTTTGATCTTTTTGTCTTAAGAATGCAATGCATGAGAAATACATAAATAAACTCTAAAGCAAATGATACATGTCAGAAAGTCCTTCTAAAAAACACTTGAAGAATTCAGAATGTTCCATGTTTAAAAAAAACCAAAAAATAATGCCTTTTTGGAAGTGGAACAGCTGTAGCTGTGTTCTTTTATGCTAAGAATTTAATTGCAATTGCTTACTTCTTCATAAGCAATGCATAAGCAACATCAGACATGGGAAACACATCTTTATGCTTTTACATTTCACAAACCTGCAACAGGTTAGGGTCAGTAAAACTACTTAACTAAAATAGAACACAGTGAGTTTTAAGTTGCCACATTGAAATTGTTACTTCAAATCCTTGTGTCCATTGGCTATCTGACCTCAGTGTCATTCAAAAATAATTGACTCCACTGCTTGCCCTGAAGCTTTTCAGGTCATACAGTCTAGTTTTGGTCATTCTCAGAAAGAATAACCGGACAGGTAATGTCATTTAATTTAAGCACTCTTGGAATCCTAAGAGAAGTGAGGTAGGTTCCTTGTGGCTGAGACCTGGGAAGTGAGGTAAAACACATATAATTGATAGGGTGGGAGAATTGGGGTTGTGTAGCCTGGAGAACAGAAGACTCTGGGGAGACCTTGTTGTCTTTCAATGTATAAAGATAGCTCATAACAAAAAAAAAAAGATGAAGAAAAAATTTTTACCAAAGCCTGTAGTACAGGACAGGTACAATTATTTTAAAGTGAAAGACGATATATTTAGACTAGATACCAGGAAGAGAATTCATACAATAGATGTGATAAGACTTAGGAAAGATTGTTCAGGGAATTTAGATTTCGTGGATGCTTCATCATTAAAAGTGTTTAAAGTCAGGTTGGATGAGGCTTTGAGCAATGAGGTGGGTTGGAATAGATGATCTTTGAAGGGGCCTCCCAACCCAAGTAATTCTATGAATATACTCCAATAAAAATGTGAACATTTCAGAAAGACTTCCCCCCTTGCTCCCCGCCCCCATTTTCTTTTATGTCAGGCATTTAAACATCTCATTTCTGCAGAAGCAGACCTTACCCACAGGGTCCTGGCCTCACCTGCATAGCTGGGCAGGTGGTGTTCACTCCAGCTGCATGTGACTGAGAGTCATGGAGACAGATGAGAAGAGGGAAACTCTATAAAGCAAGCTATCCTTGCTCCACAAAAGTTTTATGCCTATTTTTCATTAAATGGTAGAATTAGCAATAATCGTATGAAGTGTTGTTACCAGGTCATTTTTGTCAGATTTACAGAAAGCTTGAACATTTGAAAAACAGCTGGACAGCCCTCATGGTCTATGGATCCTACCTGGATGGAACAGCCACAGCTTTCAGCTGTGACACTGAGTGCCTAAACCTCCTAGAGTGATGACATCATTTGAGTCTCAGTGTTGTGAGATAGAGTTGGATATTTGCATTTACTTTGAGTTAGTGTCCTAAATTGTTGTATGTTTCCTGTAACAAATATCTAATCTTGGGTTTGGATTGCAGGCTACAATACCTGAAGTGCATGCAGATGTTGCAGTGTTTGGGTCTATGAGCCCCTTTCTAGATCATCCTGTGAGCAGCAAAGTTTCTTGTTGAAGCTCTTGGACAGTGCTGAGTACTTTTGCTGTAACTACAGTGTGTTCTATCCTCCTGATATTTCAGAAGTTAATTGAGATTTACCAAGTAAATCTTAAAAGCTGAATCAAGACCTTAGTATCCACAGTGGACTATGGTTAAAGATTAGAAATAATTTGTGATATAAAACTTCCAGGAGCTGAAGTCTAGGGATTCATTTGGTTCCATCTTTAAGGCTGAAGTAGAAGCCAACAGCAGCAGGACTTGTTTTTCCAGATCTCAAACTAAGAATGTGGTCTTGGCACTTTCACCCAGTGCCACTTGTGTATGTATAAACAAAGAAAATATTGATAATGAAATAATTATGGATACATAAACCCAGGACATTAGGAAGCCATGTTTATAGGCATTTCTTAGTTTATAACCATACTTTTAAGAATTTCCTGTCTTTTGTTTTAGCCAGACACATGGGACTTGTTTAAAGCAGGTTTATTTGTGTGCTCTGTTTCCTTCATGCTTTTGTTTGAGCAGAAGAGGATGGGGATAAAAAAGCAATCTCCAAGAAAGGTTTACAAAGTTTATGATGCTAGGCTGTGGCAATTCCCTTCTGCACAATTAAGACAATCATAAAAATGCATACAACATATTTTAAAATGTCATTATGACTTATTATGTAAACAGATGATGATAAAATATTGTGAGTCATTATTCAAACACAGTACATGATAATTGTTTCTTTGGAGACACCGTACATTTCTGTTGTGGGCTTTATTTACAGAATTCATTGTAAAAACTTCACAAGGGTACTTTGTGTGTCTTCCCCTCATCACATTTCAAAAATAATGATCTCAGACTCTAACCATGTAAACTCTGAAACAAAAGAAGATCCAATTGTCTTTTTGTGTAAACAAGGGTTGTTTACAATGTTAGATCTTCACCAGTAAACCTTGATGGAATATGCATGATAATTATACATATTTACAGGCAAAATAATAGCCAATGCTTGTTCCAAAAGGTTCAAACCTGAAAAGATAATTTATTTGATATAAAACCTTAAGAACCATTGTCACTTTCTTTTTGTATTCTTGGAAAATAGTAACTGTACAAGTATCTTGCCTTGAGATTTTGTACTCTTCCATCTGCTGTTGCTGTATCACAAGCAGCACAGAATACTACAAGTGAAGAAAGAACTCTTGGTGAGTCCTAAGGGACTCCACTGGGTTATGTTCTAGTTTCAGAGCCTCTTACTCTTGGGCAGGACTCATTGCCACAGACTGTATAGAATTCACTGCCACTGATTGAACCCAAAACTCAGGTGTGTGCCTCTATGGCATCCATATATGCATTTGTTCCCATCCAGGGTTCAGATGGATTGGTGAAACACAGGGCCATGAAATGTCATAGGACACCTGATTTTCCTTCAGCTGTCACACCTGGGAGTGTCAGGAAGAATCCTGTGTTCATTCTGCCAGTTTTCTGTATGCTTCAAATGCTCTAGAAATATAAGTTCAGGCAAATGTACCAACATGATAACTAACAAGAATGTAGAGAAATGTCTGGCTTGCCAGAGAGTGGGCATCCAGCAGTATCCTGGAGAAAGATAAGGCAGGATATAACAGGTTTACTCACCTCAGCAAGTGCAGGGATTGGGACAACACTCTCTTAGTAAGACAATTTTGGTTAAAGACATAAATCTTGGGTACTTGTAAACATCTCAAATATCTTCTGTAAGAGAGAATTTTGTTTGAGTCTTCTTGATCTTTAAGACTCCTCCCTAGTTTCCAGCTGATCCCATCAAAGTTTAATTTTCTGTCATTAGATTTCTCCAAAAGTGATATTCTAGGCATGCACAGAACTGTTGTCTGTAGCCATTTGGAAGACAGGACTGTGGTACCTCAATGTTTTCCCAATAGCTTTACAATCAGAAAATCTCCTCTGTGCTGTGAGAAGACTTTTCAAATCTCAATATTTCAGCTATTACTGATGTCTCACTGCTTAGATAAATTGAAAAGGGAGACAAAGGGGATATTGTCCCAGAATGAGATGCAGTTAATAGAGATATAAGTCTCAGGCTTTTCCCAGAAACAAAAACTCCTTTAAATCCTGATTGGCTCAAACTTATGCAATTTTCTATTCACTACCAGGGGAGAAAAGGAAAGGAAAAACTCAGAAACTCCATTTCTGCTTGAAGAAAGGTCAGACTCATAAGGGTAGGTGAGCTGTTAAATCTCTGTGTGCCTACCTATGAGTTCTAATGGAAGCTTGGGTGCTGAAACAGGACTTGGAAACATAACTTTGGTTGGATTTACTTAATTTTTGGGCAGAAATCATAGTCAGAAAGAGCAGAGTTAGTTGCATTTCTCTGTTCTAGATTTTGCCTCATTGGCACTTGTGCCAGTGTTAATTTTATGGGGCCAGAGAGAATGGTGAACCTGCTTATTCAAGGACAAATGACACAAAACCACCAACTAGCTTCTTAGCAAGGTAAGGGACCTTGCAGAGCCAGTGAGACACTGGGCATGTAGAAATGTCAGTGCAGTACTATCTAAAAGCCTTTATAGAAGGCCCCACAGCACATCATGGAAATGCCTAGGCAGAATTTGATTGTTTCACAAAGATTTGGGATTCACCTATTGCTTTTTTCAAATTTTTTCTGGGTTTTTTTCTTTTCTGTATAAGTTTATAGAACCTTTCAAATCTATTTGTAATGAAAACGTCTCCATTTGTTTCTCTTTGTTAATACCACTTACAACAATGTAATCTGATGAACATTGTCAAATTTGTTATAAATTCTGCACTTCTGAAAGAAAAATTAGTATTTCTTTCCACAGTAGTGAGAATGGTTCTGATTTGTATAGTTTGGGGATCTGAAAAGTCTCATCCAGTGCACTTTAAAGGCAGGTAATCGATAACAAATCCACGTTAACAGCTTAAGAGATAAAAACCAAAATGCAAGGAAAGAATTCTGGGATTTGGAAGGGTAAGTTTGTATTTACGTGAATTCCAACAATTGTTTTGAGATTAATTTAGAACATCCAACTATATCTTGAATTTGAACTGTGAGGATTTTCCCTATTTTAACAGAGGATGAAGGGGTAAATAAGTTTCATTTTTATGCATGTGTGCCTAAACACAGACATTCAAAAGGACACAAACCATTTCAGAAATGATAGTTTCTTCTCAATTCAATTAGGTGAACTGAATGTGATTATGCTGCTGTAGTTCTCAGGGCTCTAATTGTCCATAAAATCTTCCAAATCATAACATATGCAGTATTTCCACCTAAAACAAAAGGACAATTATTAAAATGTGGTGGCATTTCATGTAGTTTTGGCAGGCCGTTTAGATGGCAATAATTTAACACTTACACCATGAAATTAAAATTTACGTTCCCTCGGTGTACTTCTTCAGACCAACAGCAGACAGTTCTATCCTTTTAATGAAGGCTGGGAGATTTAATTACTTCAGTTTAACTAAAGATGCCTTTCCATCACTTGATGACAAAGGCAAGCATGCTGGCACTAGTTTGCAGATGCTTTGTGAATGTACTTTCTACAGTCTCCCTAACTCTTCTTTTAGGCGTCCAGCTTTCTGAAGGACATGAACCATCCTATAGATTCTTCCACAGATTCCATGCAATCTGTGTAAATTCCAGCTGTCCATAAATCATTTTTTTGAAAGGCAAGTATTATGGCTGCTATAAACATTTCAAGTAAGTTGCCAAAATCTTCAGCATGGTGTCTTTCTGCACAGAATGTATACAAATTATACTTCTTCTCACAAACTCTTCCCTTTTGCAACGATTCCTGCTGTATTGTGTTACTGTCTGCAAAATGAATGCTGAAAAGTTAGCTGTAACTCACCAGACACGAACTGCAAAAATGCATTTTATTTATGTTGCAATGAGGACTGGTAGGACAGAATTATCAAGTGCTCATCCAGAGACATATTTTTTCCTGACACTTGAGAGAATCTTATAGCTAGAATGTTATCCTGAGGCTACCTATATGTCCATACAAGTTATGAAAATAAGAAAGTTTTACTCTTGGTCAGACCAGGCTGCAAAGGGACAGTTAGAGGGGCTCTTTTATATCCTAACAGAGCATTTTGATATGTGTTGCTCTATGATAATTGGCAGGAGGGGAGCAGGGAATGAGGCTCAGTCTGGTAACAAACAGATGCATACAGGACACAAAGAAGACTGCAAATGCACAAGAATTGTGTAAGGGCAAAATGGGAAATTAATTCTAAGCTAATATTATATCATAAATATAGTTTTGGTTCATCGACTAGGGAGCATTTTAAATATTTCTCCATGGATTTGAACTTTGTTTCCTTCAAGAAAGACTAAGCAGTAGTTATATCTTGATTTCATTATCTCACTATTATAGAGGAATTTAGCACAGCCCAGGATTGCATCTTCCCTTTACTGTCTGCATGGTACCTCTGAAACTGCAGAACTCAAGTTCAGTGCAGTGGAAATTATCCACATCTCTTTATGCTTTATAATCCTTCACTTCTCTGATTTTAAGGGTGAGACACAACTCTCAGGGGTGAGAGGGAGAGGAGGAGAAGGATAAATCCTCCTACAACCAACCTTTTTGTATTTACTCTTGAAATGGAAAATACAGATGTTGCAGAAGTACACGTCTGGGACATTGTTTCCATATTTTTGACAGAGAATAATTCTCACTGCTTTTCAGCTAAGTGGCTGAAAATCAACTTCTTCTCCCTGCCTGAAACTCTGAGAGATTTTTGAAATAAAATCTTGTGAATACATTTGCTGATCTTGCAGACTATGCTGTTGTACTTATTTCCTTTCTCTTCTCCCCAGAAGCTTTGCAGGATTCTTGTCTGGGTTATAGGGTTTAGGTTATTTTCTTCTTTCACCACTGTTCCAATGCTCCATTTGCAAAGTGTTTAGATTATAGCAGACACGAACTTCCTCTGTCTCAGAGCCAGCCATGAATCAGGCTGAGAGCTGAGACCACTGGCTGTCAGAGGACCTTGAAAAGCTGCAGCTTTGAAATAACAAGTGTTTGACAGCTCAGTTTACAAAACAGCAGATTGTGACTGTATTGTGCTGTGGGGCTATATATGACATAATAACTAGGGACTTAAAGTTATTTAGTCTTTTTCCTCTTTCCATAATTTCCAATAAATAAATCTCTCTGGGACAGGAGGTCTGGTGAGTTGTACAATGCTTGCATTTTCCTCACCACAGCTTATCCCCTCTCTTCTTTATTTCATATGTTAAAAAAACCCTCAGTGCCTGGTAATGAGACTTCTATGTTTCCTGCTGAAAGAGACAGGCTAATGTAAAGATAAATAGATACGTTTTTGGTTTTTTTATTAGTCAAGGTATTCATTATAAGTCTTCCCCTCAAAATCTCTTTAGAAACTTCTTAATGGACAGAGCTTAATATTGTGTATTAGGAGTGTAACACGAGCAATTATTTTTAAGTTTTAAATGGTCCTTTTGAAAAACTGCTATGCTCACAGGATTCCTGTGAGTTTTATTTTTCAGAATCAGTGGTCAGGGGTTGCATAAATGTGGATTCATATGCTCTGAAAAAAGCTGAAGTGAATAGAATGTGACTACTGGAATGTTCTTCCTTGAGTCATAAAATATGATGAAATGAATGAATAACAACTTTACATTAACATATTTGTTGAAAGAGAACAAGCTATTTTTTCTGCATTCCGTCTTCAATATAGAAATAGAAAGAAGTGCCAACATTTTCTTGATCTTATTTTCCCTTTACTAATATTTAGGCTTCCAAAGAAACCCAAGAGATATGCTTACTCAGTTTCATTAGACATTCAAATCCCTTTGCTTTTGAAATCCCATATCTAATTTTTACTTCATTTTTTTTCTTTGAAGACCTTGATTCTTTAGATTCTCTTTACAATAATTTTTACCATAACTTTAAAATACATATAATAAAATGTTGGGATTTATTTTACAGGCAAATCTGCAAGAGTCTTAGCTTAAAAATATTTATAATTGAAAAATATTTTTTTTCATCCTGTTCTGTGGAAAAAAGGATACTGGATATGATAGACTATATCCCCAAAGGTTGTACTGCATAGTACAGGCATGGATTAATTTTGGCTTCAGCTATCTTCAGTTGAGTTCATCATCTTAGGCTCCATCTGTAGCCTATGAAGAGAACCAGGCCTTATTAGGGCATGGTTTCACTGACCTATTTTAAGTGTGTACTTCAGGATGAAATGAATCACAACCTGAACTCCACTGTCTACACTGACTAGATCTCCATTGACTGTCAAGGGAACCCAGAATGATTCATTGCCTTGACATCCAAACTGAGCCAGATTAGTTCTACTCTTAAAGCTGAAGTGTCCTCAAAGTCTTTGAGAATTTTCAGCCTTGAGGAGGAGAGCATTTGAAGCTTCTTATTGTCATCGATATCAAAATGAAGGACACCTGGAGGTGTTAGTTGTCCTCATAGAATAACCACAGTGAAGCATAAACTCTGTCTGCTAGCATTTGTGAAGACCATAGAGAGCACAAAAACATGTCTCATGGTTCTGATGCCTGGGTTTACTAGCTGTGTGCAAGGATAGTACTGGAGATGTGGCCTTCAGATTTGATAAATACAGGAGATAATTCTTTACGTGAAGGTAAGAAGCTAATTTCACTTGGGTTTCTCACTCTAGGACATTACATAAAACTCAAAATCTTATCTGAGGCTATTAGAAGGGCTATTATTACATTAGAAGGGTGAGACTGAGAGGTCCTTTCTTTGACACTTTCAGCTTCAGGTAATACTTGCTTAACGTGATGGCTTCTGCACGTCCATTAGTAAGTGCCTGAAAGTATTGCTACTACTGTAGGCTTATATACTACATCTGATTAACTAATTAGGATCAGCTATTTTTGCAAGTTTAAGAACTGCAGTATTCTGCTCTTGCAGTTTTATAGTCATACCCTTAAAAGTACTTAAGCATCCTACTTCCACTAAAATAGCTGTTGTGATTAAATGGCCTAAATACTTTTGCAGGTCTAACCTCTGGATTCTCTTCCTGGCTGAATTGTTTGAGATTTCTGTAGTCAGTACCTTAGATCCAAGTTCTTGCACTTAATATATTAGACATAATATGTCTATATCTGATTTCATATATTTACCTGTATAAAAAAAAAATAAAGGTTATCTGCATTTTTTTCAGTCCAGTGAGGGCTTTTATATGCTTTGAAATGTTAATAGGAGATGTCTTGAATAATGTTCATACAAAACCAGGAAAATACACAACAACCAAGAGAACATAAAATAGCTTCTAATACTTCATTTTTTGCTTTTTTTAATTAGAATCATATTATTTTTAGAATACATTTTAAAGGTTTACTTTAAATAAATTTTTGAATGAATAATTTTTCTGGGATTTATTCAATAGTTTATCCTTATTTATCTTTGTATAAGTCTTGTCTTAATTTTTCTATAATATTTTTTGTAATTAGTTGATTTTTTCCCCCAAGCTTTACACTGGTGAATGTGGCTTTAAAAATAATTCTTCCAATCCATTTGGAGAGAAACAATCTATAAATATGCCTATGCACTCTCAGGGTTTTAGTACTTGACAGTTTTATTAAAAGCAACAAGTACACACAGTCAGCATTGTTTCTGTGATGTTACTTGCCCTTGTCTGTAAAATATCAGCAAAGAAAATGAGACATTGGGGATTCAATTTGCCAAATGTGAGAAGTTATTAAAACAAACCTCTTATACAACATATTATACAGAAAATGTACTGCAAGAATAAAAAGTTTGAAAATCTGGCATATTTAGAACCAATTACCATAGAAGTTAATTTCTTGTGAACCTTCTAGGTCATTATATTTTTTGGTTTTGTCCCCAACCTTTATTGGAAAAAGAATTTTTACTTCCCACAATCTTTTCACTGGTTTTACACACCTCTTGTTTTGCCAGATTTAACTTGGAAACAAAGAACCATAAAATTATTTGAATTTATTTAGCTGACTTTTTTTTTTTAAACTAACTTTAGTCATCTAAAAATGAGGTTTCTGGTTCAAACTGGTCATCAAGTTCCTCTCGTAGTCAGAGAAGGTAACTAGAGAAGAGCAGTGAGCTCCCAGGTCTTTGATAACTCCGTGCACACTGGGTCACCCAGGTTCTGAGTCAGCCTAGGTCAGAAGAGCCTGACCACTCTCTGACCATGGAAAGTAAAAGCAATAATTCCTAGGAAACAAAACCCCACTCAAAAGAGAAATTCCACTGAATCTTCTACTGATGGATTGAGCACTGAACCTACCACACACTGAATGCCTTCTCCCATCCTCAGAAGACAAGTCTTGGGCTGATTTGTGCTTTTACAGTGGCCACCATCCTCAACCAAAGCTTAAATGGTCCACTGGCTTTGTAGTTCTATAGAATTGCTTTTTATTTGTGTCTTTTTTTATCATTTTTT
>VZTB01007526.1:47241-82746 GCA_013397245.1 Thryothorus ludovicianus
TTTATTTGTGTTTTTTTTTAATCATTTTTTATTTGAAAAAGGTAAGTTTCAAGCCTATAAATTAGGAAGAGAATCATCCTTAATCTTCTAATTTTGGAAGTGACAAAAACCTTAATTTATGGGAATTAAGCTTGTTTGTTTGCTTATTTTTGTTCGGTTTTGGGTTTTTTTTTTGTTTCTTTTCTTTTTCTTTTTTTAATTTCGGTTATATTAAGTTATTTCCCTTTAAGAAGTTCATTTGAGCATTGAGAGAGAAAAAAACCAAACTAAATGAAAAATAAAATTCCAAGACTTTGAGAAGAGAGAAATGAGGAGAAAAAATAACAGCAAAAATTAACAATTTTTTAACTCTCCCTTCAGTAAAACTACTCTGAAAAGTGCATGTGGGGAGATTGGTTGGAGTTCTGCTAAATTCATTAACCTTGAGAATGTCCACAGGAGTCATAGGATAGGCTACCCAGGACATTGAACTAGCTTCAAGTCTTTCCCAGGGTAAAGCTTTTCCAGCACTTGCAGCACGATGTCAATGCAAAGCTTTTTCCAAACTTCCTGGAACAGTTACAGGCAAGTCACTGGAGACATAAAAAGTATCTGGGGCCTCAGCCAACAGCATTCCTGTATGAATACTGGTATCTCAATTTGCTCTTTATTTTTCTTAATTGGCATTATGCAATTTCAAAGATTTACAGCCAGCTAGACTAGGAAAAATAAAATAAAGCAAGAGCAGAGCTGAGAGTGACAGTAACCCTTCACACATAGTGGACATAATTTTCTACTGAGAAATTCATTTACTGCAAACTGGTTTATAGCAAAGTCTCCTCCTCAATGTTCTGAGATGTAAAAAGTCATCAACCCCCCAGATTATATCTCATCTGTGTTTTGTAGAATGAATGTTTTAATTCACTGGAACAACCAGTGGAGAATAAACCACAATTGCATATATTTTAGACTGAGGGTATGCTTCCTTAAAAATGTATCTTATTTTAGCATGTAAATGTCAGCTTCTTAAAACAAACAATCCATAGACTACATGATTATTACTTTATATTTTGTGCATGCTGTCAAACCTTCCAATACCATTTTAAAGAAGTGCCTCAAAGTACTGCTGTTGTGAAACCTTTTGTAGATAATCTCTGTAATCAGGAACATCTGACTCTAAAGGAGAAGGTTATAAAAGGCACAGAGGGCAGTTTAGCATGTAATTGTCTTTGAGAGATAATGGGAATTGGGCGTGTAACTCCCATTTGTACCTCACAAAACCTCCCCTAGAGAGAATCAAGAGCCTGTGGTTATGTGGGATATACCAACAGAACCAGAGGGTTGCCTTGGGAGAACTTTTACCCAAGTAAAAGCAAGTTTCATTCAAATGAATAGGGCAAATGTGTGTAGATTTGGCCTCATGGGAGCAATTCTTTAAATACTTTCCTGCACTTTGTGTCCCTGATATAATCAGTCATAAGAAGTGGTTGAGGTTAGCAGAGTTAGAGAACTTTTCTTGGGCTCCTTGCACATTAAAATATTCATCATTCTGTGTGTAGTCCCCTGCTCCTGCTGATCATTTGCTGCAATTCTGCTTTGGAACACAGTGTTTTTAGCAATTACAGTTACAGTCTAATCCTTTTGCTGTCTCCCCCTGCCTTGTTTGTCAGCTGGAGTGTGTCTGACTGTATGGTTGGTTCTTGTGTGGCCATAAGGCTCCTTCTTCCAAGGGACTGAACTCTGTTCCCATCCCTCGGCACCCTTCAGCTCTTGGTGTATGAGCAAGAGTGGGCTCTTTCTTTTTGTATATTTTTTTTTACATATTCAAGCTTTAGGTTCTCTGCCCTTCTCTGCAGAGAATGCTTCCACGGCTTTTTCAACTAAACTGGAATCCAGCTCAATATTTTCCTTTGAATTTGTTTGCTTTGTTTTCCTATGTTCTGATTTTCGGGACTATGCTACCAGCTGTGTTCAGGTGTTCTAAAACATTTCAACATTAAGATTTTAGAAAGGTGGCCTTAGTTTTGTCTCAAAATGGCAATCTTTGCATAAACAATAGCAGTACTGTGGTTAAAGATGCCAGATGAAAGGATTTAATCATACTGGATTTTTTTTGTTTTGTTTTGTCTTTGTGCTGCAGACCTGTCATACAGCCTCAGATGGGGAGCAGCAGTCCACTGCGTGAGGTACTCTGTGCACAAAACAAGAAATTAGGTCTTGATAAACTTAGCAACACATACTGAAATCTTAAATAAAAGAAAAAGTCTTGTAGGGACAACCTCTGCCCTCATTTGAAACAGTGATTCATTGTGATCAGTTACCAAATTTGGCCTTAAACACAGTCCATGTATTTTGACTGTATATGTCTGGTTTATGTATTTTAACTGTGTTTGCTTGACAATAAAAGCAGAAAAGTCTTCCTCTTGAATTCAGTAGGAGGATTGGCTCTGACCTCTTTTAGAAAAGAAACAGACCAGAAAAAGATGATTGCTTTCTGTCTTGAATTCTGTTATTATTCTTAACTCAAATGTAATTCTTAATTGCCCTGGTATAATTGGACTGCAAGCACAGTTATTTTTTCGGAGGGAGAAAGCTCACAGGTTCCACAAATCAATTAGATTTCTGTGAATGCTGAGGGAAATGTAAATCTAGAGAAGTCAATACAGCCTGCCACTCACTGCTCATCTTTTTTAAGACTTGCTTGCCTCCAAGCCTTCTCAAATGCATATCACAATAGGAAACTTGGATATGAAATTAAAATACATGGAAATGACAGGACAAAGAATGAAACTGGCAAAAAGCTAGAATATACGTGAAGGCTGTAAAAATATGAGCAGGGAACTGTGAATGAGGGAAGGAATTGAAGGAGACACAGAACAATTCAGCTATGGCTTTTAAAATTGAAATATTTTTCACTGTTTCCAAGCTTGCCTGCTTATAGAATGGAGACTCCACTACAGAGGACAAACAATGCAGATTGTCAATGAAAAAATCAGGGGCACCTGGGAGCTAGACCTGCTCTGGGGTGACTCCCCTGCCCTGGGTCCGACTGTTCCAGCCTGCAGCAGTTGGATTTGTGCCTCTCTCCACGCCAAGATTGCTGCACACAGCTGGAGGGACACCCATCCCCCTTCCTCTCCTTTGCCAACAGAACAGTCAGTTTTAAATTCATTAAATGTGGGTGAGAGAGCAAAAAAAAGTTTTCACTGTTTCTATGTTGACATGCAGATGTCTGAACTGGGACTTTTTTTTAATTTTGAGCAGAAAAATGTCGTGACTGATAAAGAATATTCTCGGAATTAGGAGTTGTGCTTCAAGTGTCTCCTTCAGTGTGGAGGTTTGCAAATGCATAAAACTCTGAAGCAGTAGATTAGAAATGTTGTAGAAGAGAGAGTTTTGAGGAATAAGAGTTGAAGTGAGCATTACCTATTTCAAACAAATATGTGATATGGTGGTATTTTTGAAGGCAGAGAGAAATGTTATCTGGTGGTTCCTTCAGCTGTGGCTTAGTGATGGAAAATCCCCACCTTGGAATGCATGGTGGAGAATAAAAATAGTTGTTGTGCTTTAAATTACCACTTATGATCACATTAACACCATCAATTCTGATGCCTGGTAAACACATGCAGATTCATGGCTGAACGTTTAATAAAATAATAAACCTCCACTCAATTATTTTCTCCTTTTTTGTTTTAATGACTCATCTATATGCTTAACACAATGCTCTGTGTGAACATTTTTGTTTTCCTTAATTTATAATATAATTTTTTATTTTTATGTTCCAAAACATATTCTAAATGGATTTGAACGCCTATGATGTCATTAGAAAACATGTGACATTTGAAAACCAAATTGGTAAATTAAGCATCAAGGTCACAGCAGAACTTATACTCTTTAAAATTATTACATGCTTTATTATTAAAATTGCATTTATTATGAGAATATTAATAATTAGACAGACATATCTTCTGTGAAATTCTATAAAATCCATCCAGAAACTTGGTTTTGGTCTTCCTTGTCAAAGCAGTCTTAAATTCACTTGTTCTGAAGTCAGAAATAAAACTGGATGGCACACAGTTTATGCCATTGTATAATGCTGCACATAGGCTCTTTATCACTCATATTTCCCTAGCAGGAAGTTTCCTGTGGAGCTGTAGCACATCCTCTAGAGAGACATGCTGCCTTAATGTCAAGATAAGCAGTAGAGCAAAAAAATTAAAGGCAATACCTTGACTTTGAGAAACTTCATTTCACTTTTACAATCTCCTGCTTGGTAACACCAGGGTATTCTCGTGCTTGGTGTGTTGGGGCTGCCAAATGACTTGAGCCAGGAATGTTCCTTGGGAACAAACCTCCCAGTGACACCTGTGATCTCAGTCAGGGTTTAAAATAAGAACTGCACAGGACTAAAGCCAATGTAGAAACCCACAAGCCAAGGAGGCTTGCACTTAAAAAACTTTAAAAATGAGTAATGCTCCCTCGTGGGTAAGGTCTCCAAGCTAGCACAGGCAAGAGACACTGAGCTGAGCAGGGTATACTTCTCCTTTAAGCATTTTGGCACATTTTGCATTATTTTTTGTTGTTATCTTTAAGTTTTTTCTTTCCTTTTTCTGGTGGAAACATTTTGTCTTTCCTCAAGAGAGCTCTTTCCCTTGTTATTACTTCAACTTGCAAATATGAACTGAATGTTGCCCAAATCCTTGTATGTACTGGGTTACATTGAACTTCTAGAGAATCTTGGTATGTGTGGGAGGAGATAATTCCATTGTTTGGAGGAGAAAGTATTTTGGTAGCATAAGAGTCAGAGTTGATTCTTTGGTACAACTTAAAGTTAGTGTCAGTTGCAGGTCAAGACACATAAGATTTTCTTAAATTATACTCATTTTACATTTCTATTTTATCCTTTGTGTTCTTACCACAAACTTAGAGTAGCTTGCAGACAACTGTAACACTGAGATACCTCTGCCTTCTTTCTGCAGTGTTTTAGACCAGCATCCAGTTGTTATCCACAGTCAACTTTACTCATTCACACAGTTATTAATGCTTTAGGCACTCTCACCTCTGGACATTGTAGATATGTTTTCTACTGTTCAAAGACAAACATAACCCCTCACTCCAACCTAAAACCAAGATATAAGCAGAAATCTTGAAAAGGCAAGTTGCTTGCTAGATCAGAGCTATTCTGACATGAAAAAAAAGTGCATGGAAATATTTCTTTCCATTAAGATCCCTGAGTGAATATTACATCTAACGTGAGCTCTGTTTGCCTTTGTTTTCATGCATTAGACTCCATATGCTGTCCCACTTTCAGCATGTAGTAACATTTTTATAAAAATAATTTTTCAATACTTTTTCCTCAGATATTTGATATTTGACTTAAATGGAATTTTGAAATTATCTGAGCCATATCCCATAGGAAAATGTGCCATAGAATACCATGACGTCTACATCATATCTTCTACAATTGCTCTTTAAATCTAGGATGGGGATACTGGGTGCTCTATTTATCAATGCTCATCCTACTGCTATCTCTTCTCTCTCAGTTAACATGTAAGTTACATCCCAAGTTTGTTCCCTTTCAAGCCAAAGCAAGAAAAGTCAGAGAGGGAATGCTAAAATAATTCTTCCTCTTTCGTCAGCTTTGCTGATATGGGACTCAGGTAACTGCAAAGCTCTACCAGAGAGCTTTAGGAGACTTTCTTCTTAAAGATGTAGAAGAAATTCCTGCTGTAGTCCAGGCACTAAAAAACACTAGAAATTTAGCAAAAGGTGGTAAAGAACAGTTGAGTCGGGAATGGAGAGAAGAAAAATGCAGATTTTACGTATCTCTTGGATCTTTTGAAGCAGGTAATGAAGACTGGAACTATGCAGATGCAAATCACCAGTTTGATGGCATGAAAAAGTGCCAGATCCAGGACGTGTGGTTCCATTTGTTGCTGCTTAAGAGTCTTTGTTGTTCAAACAAGCGTGTGCGTAATGGAGACTTCAGTGCTATTGCTGGCATTTAAACTAAGTGGATTTATTTTCTGACAGCCTTTAACAAGGTGTGATTGCTAGTTTGATCAGTAAGCAAGACTATAAATGTTAAAAAGATTTTCCAAATAAAAATTCTGGCTTTGGTCATCATATTTTTTATGTGACCTGGAGCAATACATTGGGGAAGTTGCATACAGTCAGCTCATGCTGAATTTTAGTGAGTGATCTTCCAAGCAGAGTGCTCACACTACCAGGCTCTTAAAATGCTAAGCGTATGATAAACATGCTGTACCAAGCAAAGGACTGAAAAATCAGGGTATTTTCTTATCCTATTTTGTACTTGCACTTTGGGAAATGTATTCCTTATTACTTTTTTCCTCTGCCTTATTCAGTGTCACTTGGACTTCCATGTTCTTTTCCACACACAACTCAGCAGTTTTTTGGGGTATTCAAAACTTCATACCTACACCACAGACAAACACCAACCTTTATTTTAACTGAAAACTGTGCCCTAAATGCTAATTCCTTATATTTGTACTGTATATCTCACAGTATATTTTTGAAATTTTACATATCTATATATCTATATATATGAAATGATGAATGATTTTATCCAACTTTTCCACTGAGAAAATAACCTTGAAGACTTTCTGTTTACTATTTAAAGCAGATTTCCTTCCTGGGGAAATTTGTCTGTGGGCAGATTATTACTAAAATGTCTATCTAAGTGCTTACTCTAACTCATTTGTGTATCAATCTGCAAGCATGCAAGTTATTACCTACACTCTAATTTTAACAGGCTAAGATGATGCTAATCCTGGCTTGAATTTATGTCCAGATTCTAAGTTTTTTTGACAGTTAGAAGAATGTTTGCATGATAAGTTAAGTGATTGGTAGAAGTTTGGCGATCTCTCAAAGTAACCAGAATTCTCAGCACATTTGGTACAAGACAGACCATCAGGGGAATCAGTGGAGTACTGCATACAAGCCAATTATTTACTTCATCTTACCTGAAAATTAATGAGTTGTACAATGAGAAAGTAACATCAGAAAGCTCTGCTCTCATCCTGTAACAATCATCAACTGAATCAAGGCCACACCTTTACTAAGAATATGTCCTATTACCACGGTAAAAGGCAAACTTCAACCCCAGAACTGAAAATCAGCATCAAAAATTTACTTTTACTCATTTACGTGTTCCATGGAACACTCTCCTTAGCAGTGTGGCTTCACAATTTTCAAGGGATAGGTGCAGATTTACCTCAGACTTTATCAGGCTTGTATTTTCATTTACAAAGAACTATCTGTTTTCACTTTTTGGCACTCCTTTTTGCCCTTCACCATGACCCTTCTTTTTGATTAAATGTTCCATGATTTTATATGGCTTTTACAGAGCCACAGCAAAGGAGTATTTAGATTTAAATAGTTTTGGACAGCAGGTTGGCTTTCTATCCATCTGCTTCTTCCCACGGGGCCCACTGAGCTGCCTTCCTGCCTGAGGGGGTCTGCTGTTGGACCTCTGGCAGGATCAGCTTTCCACAGCTGAGTTTCCTATGGAAACTTGACTTCCCTCAGGAAACTGAGAGAGCAACAACCAAGTAGGGAGACCATGTTACTGTCTGATGAAACAACCTGAAAGAGTGACAAGTGCTGCTGGTACAGTGCTTGGTCAGCTTGGATTTGCCCTGTTGATGGCTGTGTCCTGCAGAGAGCTGTCCTGCTCTCCCAGGTGCTGGCACAGTGACACCTGGCACGGTGACATGTGCTGCTGGCACATGTGTGTATGGTAACAATGCAGCCCCCCCCTTTCTGAAAAACCTTTGCATCCATTCTGCCCTGCCACCTCCTCCTCCTCCCACCTCATCAGGTTTGCCCCTAGGTACTGGAAACTTTGTCTTGTTAAGTGCTGGTGTTTCAAGACATTGTCAAGACCAATAAGACTTTTATCTGCTTCCTTAATTTATCCCATAACTTCCCTTGAGGAGTAAAGCAAGATTTTAATCAGATATTCAATTTGCACCCTTACTGTTGGAAGTTGTTCAGGACTCAAGGACTTCTGAAGCTGCATATGGGAATCTTGGGATACAGTGAAAAGGTTGCTTCAGTATTTCTCTGTTTTTGTTTGCATTAAAAATACAAATGCCTTGTCATTTTCTATGCTGCTTGGGTTATTTTTATTGTTTGTCACTGTCTATTATTTGTTCTTTAAATATAAGAAATGATTAAGTTTTGTAGAACTTGTCATATTTTATTCAGCCATGAAGGCAGTTTGGGTCAATTCAAGAGATAATAAAACACATGAGAAATAAAAGCTTTTCTTGAGAATAATTCTGAAGGAGAAGTGGTCTTTACTGTTCTAACTTTTGTTCAGTAACAAAGCATCTTTCTAGATAGTTAATTAAACTAAAAAATATCCAAAATGATCAATCTTTCTATCTCCTCAGGTATGTGAGACATTCTTAATGACAGGTTCATTTTTGCTTTTGATGACAGAAAAAGCGGGATGCCAAAATGGTGAAGACTGAAATCACACAGACCTACATATTTACACAGCAGTTGTTTCTTCTAAACGTTATTCCCTGTGTTATTGGTACAAACTCATACACTGAACAGGTTGACTTATTCAACTCTGTATGTTCTGGAGGTGACTTTAATAAAACCACACACCTAAAGGCTAAGGCAGTTCAGAGACAGATAATACAAATGTTAATGAACTGCTGTGGCTAATTACCTGTTTCTGGTACCCATTTTCCAGCCTCTCCTTCTCTGTGGTTTTACTTCCTTCAGATAAGCAAGGTAACATCAACTCATACACTTAAGTGAGAACCTCAGGAGCAGATGCAGAGCCACTTTCAAGTGTAGGAGGTTTAACATATGAGCCCTTAAAGGATCATGATCAACAAAAACCCAAGACAACCCAGTGCTTTCTAAGGGAATAGCTTTTGCTCCTATAGTAAAGCTTATAGAAATCCATCTAACTGTGAGCTCCATGATTCCTTCACTCAGCAAACCTATCAAGGCAGGCAAAAGTCAGTGTCTGTTTTCTTGGGCTAATTCTGAGCCACCAAAAAATGAATTGCAAAAGCTGTGTACAAACAAAAAAAGATAAATTTTTGACATGATGCATACTAAATATGCAAAACCACACTAATGACTCCAAGAAATATTAAACAAGAGAGCCATGTCAGGGGCAATTCTGTTCCTAAAGGAATGTTTATAAAAAGAAGTTGTCAGAGAAACAAACAAAATATAGGTTTTCAGTATAGTGCTGGCAGTAGTTATGACTCCTGTTGCCTGAACCTCCACGGATGGGTGGTTCTTCTGCATCTTTGATTTGCAGGCTGTGCAAAACCATGAGATGACCCCAGAACCAGAGGAGTAACACCTGCTCATTAATATAATAATAATATGCACAAATAAATAATAATAATGAGCACAAATTATACTGAATAGATAAATGCACAATATCTCATGTCCCTGAGATGTTGCTCACCAGCTGTAAAACCAGGTAGAGGTTTTGGGTGATATATGCCTGTCAGCTGTGAGCTGTACCATCAGATGAACTGCTGTTAGTTACATAAAAACCTGTAAACAGCTATCAGATGATTGTAGACTTAAATCACTGGTATTGAGCAAAGAAAGTTTCAAACAAATGGCTTTCATGTGAAAGGTTGAAGCCAAGAATGGTTGTCCTATAGGATACTGGTTCTATGTTTATCTTTTCCACTTTTTGTTGATGGGTAGAATTCCTGGGAGACTTAAATATTTTTAGAATTTTAGGAGAGTTGTTCTTTTCTAGCATTCTATATTGTTTCTTTTTCAAAATTATAGCAGTTGTAACACTGATTTATATTTCTTTTTCTAGTTTTTAAGAGACAGTTTCTGCATTATCACCACAGCTGTTGACTCCTTTGCTTTTATGCCTAAAAAGAAAAAAAAGGAAAGAAATTAAGAAATTATTTCTTTTCTTTTACGGACCATCTATTTTTTTGAATATTAGGCATGCGAATACTTTGAAATTTAAAGCAATAATGTATCCGTTTATAGAAATCCATATGTCAGTTAAGGAACTGCTATTCCTATACTTTAAAATTAAAAAGACATTTCTCTATCAGAGAAATTAATTATTTTATATGCCTAGGACACTATTCAATGTTTAATGATTCTTCAGCCAACAAATTTAAGAGTACCCATTTAAATATACAAACAGAATATTTTCCTGGTAAGAGAAGAACAAGTTTTCTAACTTTTATTCTGGAATACATCTTTTCACTTTGTTATATCTCGCCTGTTCAAAACCAGAGGATTATAATGTTAATCCAAGACAAGCTGTAGTGATTCAGACATGCAGTCACAATGCTCAGTGAACTAAACAAAGAATTATTGATGTTCACCCTTTAAACACTCCAAAAATAAACCAAGTTTTTTGAAGTTACTCATAAACAGCTTCCACTACAGCTTCAGTGGACATGAACTCCCAAATATTTTAAGTTCCAAATATGTGAAAGTGAGTCCAAGATTGACTATGAATAAGGAATTTTGACTTAGATATGATTGAATTTGAAAGAAAGCATCTGTTATTGTTTAGTGTTATTGCTACTTACATCAGTAGCAAATAATCCAAATTTGAATACACAGAAATATTGTGCTTCAAAGAAAGAAGAAGGGAAGATAGGAAGGGTGAACACAGAAAACTGGTCCCTCAAATCCAGAATTCTAACTGGTAAAATCCTGGTTTAACACAGCATCATATACCGAGGCTCATTTGAAAGGAATAGTGTAAATCTGACTAGAAAAAAGCATACATAAAGTAGTATGTTATTTAAAAAGTGTTATTGCCTAGATCTGTGGAAATACAGTGAGAAAAATTGTTGTTTTAGTGATGTGAGTCTAGAAGAGGAGTATTACTCCAACACTCCACTGAAAAATGGATTGGGCCTTTTGGACCAATGCTGAGCTGTTTCTTAAAACTTATTGTGACACACATGACAGGTGCACATAGTACTTTTGTACACTAAGGCAGATTTCTTTCCAAAACTCTTGTAAACGAACAATGTAAAGCTAAATTTCAGACACCCTTTTCCATGCCGTTTTGTTTTGTTTTGTTTCTTTCATCACACACAGCTATCAGCTGTCTGTGGGGCTCTCTGTGGCAGTGCTGCTGGGTGTAGCACTGTGATCCCTCAAAGGGAGGATATAGTTCAAGCAGTGGCACAAGGGTGACAGTCGTGGGGAGTAAATACATAACTGCTGCAGGTGGCAATGGAGCTAGCATGAGTGAGGAGACAGACTTCACTTCTGAGACAAAATCTTCTGAAAATAGAGTGTCTGTCCCTCAGCACATTTCTGGTGTGCTTTTCTGCTTATGTTGTTTGCAGAAAATTCTGTATCATACCATTACTTTTTGAAAAATAAGAAAAAAATTACTGCAGATTGTGTGATTAAGAATCAGAGTTCAAAAAACTATCACAAAACCCAAGGAATTAAGATTTAAGTATAAAATGACTGAATTTTGAAAGTCTAAACTCAGAGGACCCCTCTCTCTTCTTTATGTTGACAGTGGATTTAGTCTTGTTCAGGGGTGATGAAACTCACTATCCATTCTTAGGGAAGAGTCAGAATGGAAGATACTGTACTGAGTAATACTTTTTATATATTTGAATGTAATGTTTCAAAATCTATACTCATGAAGACCTTTTCAGATTAAAAGTGATGTGCCCATAACATGTAGTATAGGTCATGTTGAAGATTTAACATGTAAACCTCCTCCTGTCAGTACTTCACAGCAACATCTATCAAAATCTTCAGTTTGCATTGTGCCTACTGTGTTTGTACAGGGGGAAAGAATAAGAAGCATAAAAGCAATAGAAAACCCCAACTTGTTTTTGCAGGTTGTAGTACTCTTCTGCTTTCCTGGTTCACGTATAATTTATTTCATTCTTTTGCACTGTAAAAACAAAGGATAAAACACATGTTCTTGCAAATGGGATGCTTTCTTCTATCTTATTTTTTCCTTTGTCTTCCATTTTCACTCCAATCAATATTGGGATCTCAAATCACATTTATTCACTTGAAATCTTGCCCAAGTTGGAAATCTTGACCAAGCTGAGGAGGAGGTGGAGGGAGATTTGTTATCCAAAGAAATTTTCTTTGCTGAATATCAAAAGCCTGGAGCAGGCAATGTGGGAGAGCTTTGAAAGAACAAGTCAGAGCAATCATTTTAAATAGAAAGTTTGAGCCACTGCTATCATCTTACAGAAACCAAAATGGTGCTTACTGTTTGAAAGGAATGTCTCAAAGTGGTACTGGAAAGCAAAAGGTGTAAAAGCAAAACCTTGAGGGTTCGAAGCAAAAGAGACAACTATGATCCAGTAACTTGGTTAGTTTTACACGGCAAGTCTCAAGGAGTTTCTCCATCAGATCCAGTTTGTACTGCTGATTAATTTCTGTTTTGGCCATTTAAATGAATGGGAGGTTGAATTTAGCAGGAACACCATCAGGCCAGGCTGAGTACTTTTAAATATCCTCCTACCTTGCCCACTCTGCATAGCACTGAGCTCTATGTTAACAAACCTCTTCAGCTTCCTCTAATCCTAAAGGGAATTTCATGTTGGTAAAAGCTCAGTGTATTTATTAGGGCTGTTCATTTTGCATTTGAGGAAAGAATTTCACAGCTATATTTCTAAAGATTTCAAGTTGACTAAACAATGGCAGCCACTGTTGACATCAGGAAGCACTGGCAGCAGACATTTAGCAAGCAGAGCTATATATTATGTACGCTGTGTAAACCTTTACTCTCATGCTAAACAGCACTTAAAAATGCCATCAGTGTTATACCACATATTTCTCACAGAGCTCTATTGTATGCACAAATGCCTTCAACAGCTTGCACTGCCATTCCTGGAACAGTCCTGGACAAGACAAATTTTAGAAGAACATTTTATCAATGACTAGATCTAGCAAGCTTAGTAACAATAATTCAAGAGAGGCAAGAGTTAATGCAGAAGGAATGGCACATTTCCTGAAAGGCTTCTGCCTTCTGCCATGGACTATTTCACTCAGACCTCCCACAGAGTCAGCTCTCTAAAACTGTGGGTTTTTATTTTATTCCTAATTTAGAACCCACAGAACACTGAAAAGTCAGATAAAGTATCCTCTCTCATTTTTTTTCTGTGCCTTAGCCCATGAGCCCATTCTGAATTTGGTCCCTTCTTGCAAACTTTAAAAAAGCTTGCAATTTGCAGTGGGATTTAAAGACCTAATGCTTTTACCAGCTGCTGCTGTTAAAAGAGCAATTAAGAGCTTCCTCCTGCAGTCTTTTCTCCAAGCAGTGAAAACCAGGATGATTTCTGAGAACCTTAATCCAGGGGAAATACCTGCCAGGAAAAGTTAGGTAGCAGTGGGGGAGGAAAAAAATCACTCTGGAGGGAGTTGGAATAAAAACTCAGACACAGGATTGAATCATTAATTCTTTATTCATACCCTGAATTTGAAGAGACAACTTAGATGAGCTTTGAGATGTATAAATGGTACTATATTTCACTTTTCTAAAATAGTCTTCAATTTCTCAGTGGAATAATTCCATTTTCCTGAAGAAGAACCACATAAGGGATCACATCATTTTACTTCTGGGTGCAACAATAATGACATATGTTTCAAATGTTTTTTCTAGCACTTAAAAGAAAATGGTTTACATTAAAATTTCAACATCTGAACTCTGAAGATATTTTCTGTAGTGTCATGAATATGCTTTTAAAGAAGAATGCATCTTTATTTTAGGACTGAAAGGAGTACAATGGAGAGAATGAAAAGACTTAGTAAGAACTAATTACAGCCATGTTTTGGATTAATATCACTAAGATAAGATCAATCCTCTAGATTTGTATCATTCATCACTCAGTCCATGTTCCTACGATATAGATCTTCTACTCTATCTCCCCATTTCAAAATGAACCTTCATTTATCATGAAGCAAATGGTAGAGGAGTAAATGAAGAATCAAAACCCTTTCTTGGGCAGCAACGTTACCCCGATTATCTGATCTGCCTGAATGTGCACCTGAAGACTTTTTGCAACAATACTAAAGTGAAGGTCAAAAGAAGGACTGTGTTTAACTGACCTTTACTTTATTTACCAAAGAGCAGAAGTCTCTAAGGAGGGAAAATTGATATGGGTTGATTTAAAAATTTCCCTGTCCTTATCTTTTTCACTCTCCAGAACAACTCTTGTCAAATACAAATTCCCTCTTTACCATCTACAAGAACTAGAAAGTGTGACTGCATATCTGAGAAGACTTTCATTTCATTGTGATCATGCGCTTCTGTGTCCTTCGTTTCCCTGTCATACAATGTGCTGTGACAGGTTATCTGAGTATATCCAATTCAGAAAGAAAATGAAGGGTCAGATTTACCAGTGTGCTAGAAGAAATCTAGTATTCAATAGAAGCAGCCCATGTCAAGTGCATGGTTGTGACTGCCATGCTGATGTCTGTGGAAAGCTGAAATAGTACACAAAATTCAGCAGTGTCGATATCTACTTACTGAAAAGCATTCAGGGTTTGTAAGTTGATCTTTTATGTTACAGAATTCAGGAGACTGGAGCAGGAGAAAAGAGAAGACACAAGACAGATATTAAAAACCAACAAATTTTGTGTTATCTGCAAAACGGCAATCACAGAGTATATGAAAATGAACATTATTGAGGGTGCTTCAAAAGGAGTGATAGATAAATTATGAGCCCTTTGGAGTATCTAGAGAACTTGTAAAAACAGCTTAAAAGGTAGGCTGGAAAGAGGGAGAAATGCATGCATAATCATAAGGGAATTATACAGCCTCCTGGCAAAAATCTCTTGCTTGGTTGGAAAATATCACAGAATTCAAATGGAAGTAAAATAAACTCCATCAAACAGCAGTTTAATTTTACAACAAAAACAACAATAAAGAGAAAAATCTAAGCTACAAGAGAGAATGTGAGCTGCTTCAGCCAGTGAAAATTACAAAATGACATGATACCCATAGAAAAATACTATAATGACATCAGTTTTAATATAAAAGAAAATTATTTTCAAGTCATATTACCAAAAGATATGGTCCCATATTTTGAAAATATATGTATTATTAGGCTTCAAACCTATTCTTTAAAGAAAATAGAAATTCTAAAGAGGGATATCATAATGAAAATAGTGACAAGAGTTTCAGATCATGAAAAAAAGGAAAAGAGAAAAATAATATAAAGATAAAAAAGAAAAGAAAGTAATATGTAAGAGTTAATAAGCCAAATCTAGGGCATGGGAGCAGCTGAAGTCTGCGCAGGGAGATGAGTGTTGCATTTTGTCTTCAAAAAAGAAAAAATACCCACTATTACATCACACCTTTCCAAAAAGCAATCAAGTCCCAATCTATTTTCTCCATCAAAAGAAAGAAAAAAAATATTAAAAAGAAAGAAGCTTTGGAAAACCCTTGTTAACAAAGCTTTATAATGTGTGCTGCCTGAAAAACTTCATGCATGATTTCATATTAATTGCTAAACCACTGAGTACCATCATTTACACAAATACAGTGCTCATGGAGGTGCATAAAGACAGGAGATGCACAAATATTAGGAAAAACTGAAACTGAACTTCAAAAGGAGGTCACTATGAATTTAATCTGAGTGTAGGAATTAGCTGCAAGACTATTTGAATAAAGAAAGTGCTATTAGAATTCAATTAACCGTCAAAAGAATAATCAGTGACACTATATAATTTTAGGAAGTATTTGCCAGTGATTTAAAAGAGGTGAAAGGTAAATCCTTCTAAATCAGTGACGCTGACAAATGTCAGTAACACCTCACCTTGTGAGAACAAGTAGCCTCTTCAGAAACAGGACATATCTGAAAAACCATCCAGTACACTTTGCTTTCCTGTCTGCCAGGCATGTGCCAGATTTGCTAAACAGAAATGATAACTTCTAGATACTTTTTGCTTCTATAAGTAAATTTGTCAGTAGGTACCTCCTTGTTATTTTTATAGTGCACTTGCCAAAGCATTGTACAATTAAAATTTAGTAAATTTCTTGTATTTTGAATGTGACAAAAAGATTAATATATATGTTCAGACAAAATTTCTCCCATCTGAGGAACTGGCGTGCTTAAATGGCTGACAAGCATTTGGGATTCAGTTCTCGTTGGCATTAGGAGACAAGAAAAATAAGGCAAAGTTGTATGTTGGGAGATGGATCCTTAGTGACAATGGGACTGTGAACTCAGCAAGGGCTTGCTCAGGCATGCCAGGGATGTTATCTTCTTTCCTAGGCTGTTGTGGGAGGGAGGTAAACCAGAGGCACAGGCAATCATCTGAGACAGCGGGTAACACCAAGTGGCATCTGTACCAGCACCCCCCCAAAGTTCACAAAGGTGGACGTTGGGGTGGGCCAAGAGCACCATATTCTCTTCTCTGTGTAGCCTTCAGGGTGAGGGCTCAGGTTGCTTACCCAGCTGTCAATCCAGCTGTTTCCAGGGACCAGAGCTCTGTCTGGGAATACTGGCTACATACAGGTCCATTGTTTGGAAAAGTAACAAGCAGTTCCTGCTTATTGTGTTGCTCAGAGGGTCACTCTTGGCAGAAAACAAGATTCCTCTCCCACCACCCCTGCCCCAACAGGAAGGTTTTATTCCTTATTGCTGAGGAGGAACTCCACCTCTGGATGTGAAGGTGTTTTGGTTGGAGTTGTGGCATACAAGTAAATCCTCTGGGTTTTAGCCTTTTCATTCTGTTTTGACTCATTGAAGAAAAAATATCTTTCTCCAATTAAAAATAAAAATGTCAATTTCTTTCTGATACGAATTGGGTTTTGTTCCTACAGTGCACAAGCAGTCTTTGCTTCATCTGCAATTTCAGAAATTTGTCTGGTCCATACACTTAGAGGACTTCAAAGGATTTAGGATTATGATCATAGCAACTTATTTAACTGTCTGAAGATTATTCATGTAAATTTGGTTCCTGCCATAGCCACTAGGGAGACACAGTGACTATGGAGTGTCACACTAGAAATGACATAAATAATTTTTTTCCGTGTCTAGCTTTCTCCATTGAGTAGGGATGACAAGTTTACATTCTATACTGAACTTTAAGATGGCCTGGCATGTTAGCTGACAGGAAAAAAGAGAGCAAAACTAGAATAATTTGCAGTTGCAGACTAAATAATATATATCACTTTTACATTGGAATGATCCACCATCTGTGACTTAGAAGGTGATATTAGCCAGGTTCTTTCTGAGCTAATAGAACTTACTCCAGCTACTGAGTTTTAGACAAGACTTGAGTTATAGTAAAGTCAAGTTTTTTATCTTACCAACAGAAATGTCTCCAGTACTCCCTTCAGTGGTTTAACGGATAGTGGTGAGCATCATCTACTTTTAGAACCTTCTGCTTCAAGATGCCAGAATCTCTTATGCAAATGCTAAATCCCATTTTTCTCAGGTCAATTTTGATTGTTGAATTTTTTTTAATACTGTTTTGTGATTTCACTGGGTTTGGTTTTCTTGGAACACTTCTCTTTTTAGGCCACATTGCAATTAGCACTGGGGTGGTAATCTTTCACTGCAAATACAAGCAGGCAAGAAAGTCTCTTCTTTCCTTGCAAAGAAAGAAAAATCATACTCAATTTTTACAATTTCAACCTGTGTTTTTACTCTAAAAATTAACACTATTTCGTCCTTCTCCCCAGAAGCCTCCCCTCAGATCTAGTTTACATTACCACATTCATTTTCACAGAAGTTTGCATGCCATTGGATTCAAGCAAAAGTTATAAAATATATATGATGGAAGGAAGTTCTCTGCTAAATCATGGCCACATTGTTAATATATTTCTTGATGACTTGTCTCCATAAATCACAGTTACTATAAATGGAATGTAAAAAAAAAATCACAAAAAAATAACTGGAATTTTTGTTATGAAATATGAACTATATTATCCATTCTGAAAGAATTTGTCATGCTACTTCAGTTCACAGTGGCATGAATGCAAAGCAACATGCCATAGAATGGTGCCTCCAGCAATACCTAACTGTGGGACTCTGGTCCCACTTTTTTCATTAGCTGGAGACTGGAGCCCCACACCTGTTAATCTGGCACAAGGTCATAAAGGCATTTGCTTTCACTACTAATTTGCTTACAACTGCAAGATTTCAGACTCAGGGTTCCTGTAAATCACTGTCCAAGCAGCTGCACTCTCTGTACTCTATTTCTCATTAGATTAATATCTTAGGCATATATAGTCATTATATTTGCTCCTATTTCTCCAACTCTCCTTCCTCTACTGTCAGTGCCATCATTAAGTTCTGTCTCTCTATAACCTCTGTCTATCATCTCTGTAGCTCTACACCTCTTAGCAATATCATCTGTATCTAGATCTGCAGGTATCCAGTGGATCATTACTGGCAGTTTGTAGTCAATGCTGTCTGCAATGACTTGTGGGATCCCTGCAGTGCTGATTTGGCACCTCTCTAAGTAGCACTGCCATTACTCAGTAGGGATTTTGTACAGTACAAGAACCTACAGACTGGCTGAACCAAAGTATTACAAGGGAGTTTTAAATAGAGTGCAGTCAGTGGGTGCCTGTGGCCTCATTTATTTTTGAAAGACTGTATTGATGTATCTCCTCCCCAGAATTCAAATGAAAATCTGGGAGAAGATCCCTTGAAAGACAAGCCAGAGAATGAGGGGGACCCTCTTTACCCCCTACATTAACATTTCAACCTTGCCTCAAGTGCTTAGTACTGAGTTTGAGAACAAGGGAAATGGTGTCCTGAGGCTTCAAGGCACTACTTCGCCTTTGTTCAGACTTAGGCCATCCTGACTATACAGATCACTGTGCTTCAGCACGAAAGGCTCCCTCATGTCCTGAGGAGGCAATAACTCCCCTTCACATCATCATTGTCTCAGCTCAGCAGTCATATGGCTAATTGACCTTTGGTGTCTCCGAGCCAGGAGACCATGCTATAAAAGACATCTATGCTTACCTCTAAGTGCCTACCTATCCATTCATCATGGCTAACTGTGGGCTAATGAGCCCTCAAATATGATGTGTATTGGCCAACAAACAATGGATAGTGGATTATGAGAGCAAGGTTAATAATGTACAACTTGTGATAGAAATAATTGTCTTTTTTTTTTTTTTTTTTACGAGTCTCTGTGCGGTATTCATAAAACAACAGCAGGAAAAACCTGAGTGATTCGCAGCATTCAACAAAGTGAAACTCACAGGAAATTGATAATGGATAAAATTTCTAATCCAACTCCACATAATGACTTGGCAATTCAAGCCTGCAAAGTTTTGGATTCTAAATGTTTGTAGTTTTCCAGTGGGAGTTTTTCCCCCAAGGCAGTCGTTGTCTAAGCTGATAAAAAAGTACTGAGAAAGTCAGTTGTCTAGATGGGAACCAAATATACTGACTTCTACTAAGGAGAGATTTATATGTAAGACTTTCTGAAAATTAGGGGGGATGGGGAAGTCACTTGTGGGTGCTCCAGCAACATCTGTGTGTCCCAGATCACAGGTGGGAGGTGCAAGAAACTTGCAAGATACACCTTGGTAGATCTGCTCCTAAATATGAACAATCCCAGTTTTTTGTTCGGTTGGAAGTGAAAGTTTGCAGTCCTTAGAATTCTCAGTTTAGTAAACCAAAGAACTAGATGGAGCTGAGTTGCATTAAATGTTTCATGCAGTCACACAGGGCAGGAGCATGTGCACAAGAGGGGTGCACAAGATCAGGCACCAGCATAACCAACCTTGTGCTGACTTCCCTGCACTGCTGACCCAAACCAGCACCCTGAGTTCAGAGCATCTAATTCCCTGAGTCCACTACTGTGTAGCTCTAACAGCAGCGTTCAACCCCACATGAGAGAACAACAGCTCTGTCTGACCAGGATCTACAAGTTTTGGCCCTGTCTTGTAGTCGAGTGTTCACTTTGGCAAACACACAAACTGTGAGGAAACAAGGAGCTAAAAATATCAGTGGTTAGAGAATCATTTATATTGTGGTAATCTCAAACTGAGCACCTTTCTTTAATAGAGTATAACACAGAAGAAATTAGAAAACTGCTTGTCTGTGGATAGTTTTACAATCGCTGAGAACGAGTTAATTTAAAAATTAAATACAACTTGATATTATCTGTTATAATAAATATAACATTCTTAATTTTTGAGCTGAATTCTCCAGCTAAGTGACTAGATGTGCAGAGATTTTGTAGTTTTCTGTGGTTTTGTATCTACACGTCTGTCATCTGATTTATGAAATGTAAATGTGACTTTAGCTTTTTGCTCAAATTGCATAAATCAGCAAGTTTTTGCTTGCCCATTAACTATGAAGAGGCATCAGACCATAGATTTGATGAAACACATTCCCTTTTTTTTTTAATTTGCCGTCAAGATATTTTAAGCCATTTCAAAATTGAATAAAATAACAGACACTAGCCCAGTGTTTTATTTTACTTTTTAAACTGGTTTTGATTAAATTTTCTCTATATTTAGGATTACCTGTATTGTAACATTGCACTCAGTTCAAAATGTAGGGTTGGATCAAAATATGAGATATTTGTTGAAAAGACAGCACACTTTCCAGTAGGAAGTAATAGCTTAAATGAAAAGCGGACATCTTGGTGATTACCAGTCCACCTGAGATTTAATTTCAGTGTGCTGGCACTTCTTGGTGAGTCAGTGTCAAGGAAACTAGAAGAATGAAACTTATTTTTTATTTTTCACTTTACATCCAGATACACAGTAAAGTAAAAGGATAGAAGATACTCTACACAGCAGAATCTAAGAATTAATTTATCATATGGAAAAACTGTGATATCTTTCCTCTTACTAGGTATAGTATTTCTTCATAACATTAATGTAGCATAGGAGAGTGTTTTTATTGACAGATATGGAGTTCCCATGTGTAAATCACCTGCTTGTAAGATAGAAGTGCCTTGCTGTAACAAAGTACTGCTTGTTCCAGTCTTGCAGTCCAGAACTTAAACAGATTTTGAATAAATTCAGTCATCAGCCTCTTAAAGTCAGTGGAAGTCAAAGGTCTGGTTTCTTGTGAGACTTTCAGTGGCAAATAAGAAGAGCCCAACTCTTAATCCTTTTCAGAACTCACTGGTAGGCACATCTACATACAGAAAAAAAGACATGTTTCAGGTGAAGTGAATCATGGAATTGATTAGGTTAGAAAAGACTTTAAAGATAATCGAGTCAAACCACAAAAGAACCCCAACAACTCTCCCTGCAAAATATAAAACAAAAAATATCAGTTTGTCATGGTCCCTGGTCATATAGTTGTCCATTTGTCCATCTGCTTTTTCTTGTTTCCATGAGCCAGTAATTCCAAGAATGGAATTGATGACATACATAAGTGTGAAATGTCACATGGTTATTTAGAATTTCATTTTGCACCTCTAAGAGAGATTCTTTTTTAAAGAATAAATGTATCCCCCCCCTTCCTGCCCCCAATTAGCTGAATGATTTCTTCTTGCTGGGGTTACCTTAAGCAAGCAGTACAGCAAGATCTTTTTGTATCCACCATGTGTATTACATGTATATGTGTGTGTATAAGCTATTTGTTCTTTCTTTCTTTTTATTTTTTTTTTAATGAATAGAAGCTGTGTTGGGAAGGTGGGAGGTCAGAAGTTCACATTTTCCTGAAGAATCATCATGAAAAATGAGTCCATACAGACTGGTGTGGTAAAAAGCTTTATGAATGGTAAAACAGTATTAGAAGTAACCTGTTGAAAATCTTGTGCCATTTTCAGAATGTTTCTCTCATATTAAAAATAAACATGGAATATACTGTGTATTATTTTATATGCTTAATTGAAAATCAGTTTCTCCCTTCCCTAGTTGTTAATCTTATAGTTATACAAAAATCTTTGTGTCCCCTCTGGTGGTGATGATAGCTCTGAGGCTATATAAAGATGCAGGAAATATAGCTCCCAGTATAATTTTAGGTGTTACTAATCAAAGGCTGTAAAAGAAACATAGAGCTGTAAGCATGAATTCTTGCTCTTAAATATGCTTGCTGTTAGCCTTTAAATTAAAAAATCATCTGCAGACACTGAAATAGCAGTGAATATATAGTAGAAATAGTTTTCTACAAATAATTCTAAGTAAAATAGAGCATTTCTAACAACTTAGTGTGATGTATGTGCATGTACCTTAAGAAAGAGGAACTGGCATTGGTTAAATATGGGTTTTGGATGGTATTGTGTACAATCCAACTTTGGTAAAGATCTCAGATGAGCTGTCTTTGTATTAGACATTTCCAAGATACACAAGTTATTAGAGCACCTTTGAAATGAGGACTTTCACTCTGATATTAGAGAATTTAAATTCTTTCCCTTTTCTGAACAGATAGGCAGCAGAGGCCCAGAAAGATGAAATTAATTTTTCTAGAACACATTGCAAAAAAAGTATGGTGAATTTTATTTTAGCCCTGAATAAATTTGTTTTAGTAATTAATTATCATGGCATTTTTTTCATCAATTGCCTCTCAAGACGTGATGGGATCTTGTTGCTGTTATTCTGTTGGATCACAAAAATGTTAGCAACATCCTGGGAACTGGATCTCTAGGAACTGACTCTAATTCAAAATGTGACTGACCACAAGTTTGCTATTGATTTCAGTTCATTTCACCTCTATCCTGACCAAATCTTTGGGCTGATGTATAAAGACATTTTAGAAGGACATTTTAGGGTTTAGTGTGATAACATCTGAGCTTCAGGCACTTACCACTTCTTTTTCTGGCTATACTGTTCCTCCTATCATTGTTCCACTAACCAGGATATTAATTTGGCTAAATGCAAAAATCTATACTATAGAAAGGCTCTCTAGAACAGATCATTTTAGATCCCTTTTATTATCAGAGAAGAGACTGTGTTAATACACTCTAGCATTGCTTTGTCCTGAAGTTTATTTTAAAAATGAATAGGAGACTTTTATCCTTAGAGTAACAACTTCTTTCCCTCAATAGGAAACAGCAGACATAGTATCTGATTCAAATATTGATGTCTGAAATATGTGATTTGGTCAGTTCATGCCTAAGATCTATGAAATGAAGGTCTTGATTATAAAGACAATCCCTAGAAGTTTTGATGCAGAGTTAATTTTATACACTGGGAAGACATCATCCATCTCTTGTTTCTATGGGATAAATGAACATTTCAATGGTAAAATTCTGTCTTCTGTGGTGTAACTGAGGAGTGACTGTGATGTCTGCACTGGCCATGTTCATGTACATACTCAGTATACAAAGGATGAGAAATACTAGCCCTCTATTAAAATGTCACCTGTGCTATTAATGAATGTTTCACCCTGCCAAGAGAGCACAGAAACAGTGACTTCCCTGTGGGTTTAAATACTCCAGTACTTGAGTATATTCATAAAATGTTATCCTCTAATAACATTCTGTAATAACATTCTAATAATATATTCTGAATTCATAAAATATGATTCCTCTGGCAGTTATAACACTATTCTGGCTATCACCTCTTTTCTCTTATAAAGGTACAAAGGAAAAACATGAGGCCCCTAGACAGGTCAACCTCCACCTTCTAACAATTTGAGCAAGTTATGTGATTGTTGAATTGTATAACACCAGAAAAGGAATTATTGACCACTTGGAAAAGAACAGACTTAAACACAAGAGCTGCAAAAACCTACCTTTTTGTTGTTAAAAACTCCACTAATGAACTTTTCTTGAAGCAGAAAGAGCAGAAAATGTCAGCTCTGCCTCTTAGACATCACTGTTAAAGGTCTACTTATTACATTTTGCATCTCCAAAACAAATATAATGGCCTCTCAGGATATACACTGTGGAGAACACTAAACGCTGAAAAAAATGCAGCAAGGGCATGAGAAGGATGCAGACTGGCTGTAGTCCAGCTCCCCATTTGTAGCTTATTGCTCTAAAATTTCCATATACTTCCCCTGAGTACAATGAAAAACTGTGTAAAGTGATACTTCTGGCTTTGAATGAACTAACAGCACCAGGGAATTCTTACAATAAAATGGAAGAGGGGCAGCTTATACAATTCAATCACTTTTTCCTTGGAAAAATGAATTCATAAAAATATTCCTAGAGGTCTGTCTATAATATTTTCTTGGTATATTTAAACCTTGTTTCCAGACATTAAGCAACTTTGCAAAATGTGGATCTGGGTACTGGCAAGACTGAACATGCTTTACACATTATTGAAGGTTTTAAAAGGTGTGGTATGCAAGGAGTCCTATGCAGATCTGCATTTTAAGCTAAGGATTTACTTTTTAGTAATAGCAATACCTTACTAAGAGCCAGGCCTTCAACTGAAAGTTAGAGGAAGTCGTGCTCTATTTACAAAGTTACAGTCCTCAAAAAGTGGACAGAGATAATTAGCAGGATTAAAAATGATTTTTTTTTCCAGAGACAACATATACACATACTCAAGGTTTATATTTTTTTTGTGAATGGAAATATTTAAGCTCCTGAAACACAAAAAAATCACCCCGCACTTTTTTGCCAAACACATAACAAACCTTATGTGCAAGGTTAGAGCCACTAAAGTGTTTAGATTTTGTTACTTTCTATGCAGTGCTCAAGAAGCAAAGTGCCTGTATGGACTGGTCCTGGAGGACGTGGGCACATCCTCTGGGATGAGTTGCAAGAGGTGCAATTCAGAGCAGCCCTTGGGGGTGAAAGTCTGAACACAGCCCCTGCTCAGGGGAGACCTCAAAATATTTTGGGGACCTTAGAAAGGTGAGCTATGACTGGATTCCTGCAAAACAAACTAAAAGGAAAAACGCTTGGTTTAAAAATCTCATCAGATGACATTGAAAAGTCTTTATTTTACCTTTCAGACAGAAGATTTAATTTATTAAAATGAACAAAATTAAAGTGCAGATAAATAAGAAACACTTCAAATTCCTTATTTTTTTGTGCCATGAGCTCAAGAAGAATTTGTCTTTCTCCTACACCAGAACAAAACTCTATATCCCCAAAATGTCTAATTACAACTTAAAATTTTGACTATGTATAAGAGAGAAAACAATGAGGCTGCACCCCTGGTCTGTGTCCACAGCCAGCACTCTGCCGAGGGACCCAGGACTGTATGATGTTGTTTCTTATCCTGAAAAGGACATTTTAGTTTTTCTCTGCTACTTTTCTTCAGTTAGATGTTAAAGTTTTTGCAACTCTAATGAAATTTTTCCTTTATGACCTCAAAATATTTATGAGTGAGGAGGTTCTTTTAAAGGTATTCAATTTAAGGGAATTTAGGGCTCTTAAAACTCTACATTTTTTGTTTGTTTGCTTGTCTATTAATAGTGAGTAAAACAATATTTATTGTGAGAAGTAGAATTATTAACCGAATAAAAGACACTTGTTGCTTATCCAAATTATTGAAAAAATTCTCAGATTTGAGTTGCTATGCTGGCTGCAACCCAGTTTGTTTTTTTCTTGTGAAAAAGTCTAAAATGATGTTGTTGTTGGCATTTTCTAAATGACATAATTTCATACTGCGCAATTTATTGAAAATGATATGTTTTTATACATGTATATATTTGTGTGAAAGGGTAATGTAATATCAAATTCTTGTGTTTGGTGTGGGCATTATTTGTGTAGCCTTTTATTTCTGCATTTAGTCACAAAGAAAGAGAGAGATCCGGAAGCATTTCCTTTTATATTAACAATGAACATGTATTGTAAACCAGCAGCAGATATTCAGATTTAAGTACGAAAGATCTAAAATATTAAAAAATGTTATATTTTAAACCATATATTGAAAACCCAACAAAGCATCTTAGAGGACAACGAACAGCAGATGTAAGATTTTATGTTGAGCAAAAGACTTGTAACCTGATGTGAAAAAATGAAAGAAAGTGAGAGCCAAGAGGCCACTGCTGGGCACTGTGTGGGTGCTCTGAGCGTGGGCAGGGCTGCAGGGGCTCACCCTGCTTTGGTTTGAAGAGCCCTGAGCTGCCACTGAGGCTGAGCAAATGAAGAGGAGATTGAACACAGGGCCCCCATCTACAGGTCAGTGGTGGCAGAACTGAATATCTGCCCCAATATTTGAGCTGAACCCTCACAGGAAGGCCATTGGTGTGGGGGTGCTGGTACCCAGAGCTGTGGGGATCGCTGGGGGAGTCAGAGAAGCACAGTTTAGCACCATTGTGACTTAAATGTCACTTCCTTTTAGAACTTGCCAGAGGCACAAAGCTGTTGGGGACATAAAAGTCTTAATAGCTTAAAAGCATAAAACATAATACATATAACAATATTAATACAATTATTATTTGCTCTAGGGATAAGCCTTTGATTTGCTAAATTTCACTCTGGAGTCAAAATTTGCAGCTGAATCATAACCCCTTGAAGATGGAGTTTGTTGGTGGAAACACTGAGACAAGTTTAACTATATTAGTAACTAATGAGGGATGACCAGAGTAAAAGATCTGGCCCTTGTGCAAGCCAATTTTGGAGGGGTTTTTACAACATTAAATAGGGTTACCCTGTATGGAAGCCAGAAGTAATTTTTTTTACTCAGTGAACTTTATAGTGTACTAATGAAGAATCATTGTGTAATGTCCTGGAAAAGTTCCCTCAATTTTCCTAACCAGGGCTTTGAACAAAATAAAATGGGTCCCCATGGAATCCATCTCAGTTTCATACAAGAACCACCTGACATTTTTTGTGACAGAATACTCTTATTTGAAACGTCCAGCTTTGTATGGTTAAGGTGGGGTTAAAATGTTTGGAAGTGGATTTTTACTAAGATATAGTTCCTTAGCAGGCCTATTTCCAAAGATAATTGATCAATTTTTATGAGTCCTTAACTGAAGTTTTGAAATCTCAAAAATATGTGCTTCTATTATGTTTTTTCTCCCTTTTTTTTTTTTGTAAATAGTACCAACCAGCTGCCAAAGCTATGTAAGATTTTTATATCAGTATACTTTATTATACAGTTAAAAAATTTAGATTGGTAATGCAGTCATGAGTATGGAAAAGGCTGAGCAACATATAAAAAGAAAATTCTAATTTTAATCAGTCTCAGGTAAAATTGTAAAGGGTCAGTATCTCATGTTGAAGCTTGAGGTTTTTGTGTCAAAAGTGCAGAACACAAATGAAATCTTTCAAGAACAAGGATTCTGGGTCAGCGAAGGGGGTGCTTTAGGAGGAATTTAGCACAAGATGAAAAACTCATCAATATATGAAGACCAACTAATTAGTAAATGATTTACAAGAAATTAGTAGAATTCAGCTAAACCCAGGCAGTTGAAGCAATGTACAGCATACTTTACAGAAGTCTCATTAGAGAAAAATCTCTCAACTGGCTAAGAGCAGAGATTATTTTGGATTTATTGTTGCTGTACATCTTATTTTCTCTTGGATTCATGAGTCATGCTTTGTATTCTGAATATGCAGTACATGCTGGGCAATGTAAGTGTAAAATTGTTGCCTATAAAGGGGGGTAATTTTGGTGGTGAAGACAGTGATTTGTCTGACAGAAACATTGGGCTGGTGCAGGGCCTTGAGCTTACAAGGATTTTCTAAAAGTTCTACTGAATTTTCAGCCAAATACCAGGAAAAATTGCATTTTCTGCAAATGAGAATCCCAGCTTATAGACCACATCCAACTAGAGGGGCCTTGAATAGTTTTTATCAATGACACTACTTTTCCCCCATAATAATTAAGAAGAATATTTTCTATTTCATATCACATTATCATATTATCTTTCAAGCAAAGAAAGTCACAAGACTGATGAATTGTGAGACTCTTATTACTGAAATTGCTCTGATTACCCACGATATCTAAACTTTTTACTGAAAATGATGGTTTTCAAATATCCTTGGGATTTAGATTTCCATAGTTCAGAAATGCATTATCTTTGCCAACAATGAATGTCATAAGTAAACAGCAGAAGTTCTAACTTCCAAATAGTTCAGAAGCCAAACAAAATATTATGGGCAGAAAAAAACCCCCAAATCCAAACATAATTATATAGCTGTAGTTCAGGTTGTTTGGACTTGGAATGAAACTGCTTGCCCAATCCTATCAGGGGTCCTTTACAGTTCCAAACCCACGTATGCCTCAAATTTACTATTTCTATTCTATACCAGCCTGCTATTTTCTGCTCAGCTGGTAAGCAAAAGTTACTTTAAATTTTTTTCTTTGGTCTGTACTTATCGTCAACGCTCAGACAACAATAACAGCCGGGAGAGTGTGCTGGTCCATCTGCCATTCAGGCAATCCCTCCAGGAGAGGCTTCCTTTATCTAGGTGGATATTTCAATCTATTTCAAAGACTTACCCAGAAAGAATGTTTCTCAGTCAGTCATAAAAATAGAAAAGACAACAATTAAAATATCCTAAAGTTACATTCACATGATTAGGGTGATGTAAAAAGAAATTTATAATGTGTATAGAAAAAAAAAATGTTCCTGATTTTCATTTGAACACTTTAAAAAGAGTATAGAGGCAAGGAAGTTATAATTTGATTTCAATTTAAGTTAATCCTCTGACGTTGTTCGTATATATTTATGTTGAGATTATAAAAGTATTTTAGATGGAGAAAGAGACAACAGGATTTGCATCAGCTCTTAGAATTATTCCAACCAATTAAAGAAATGTTTTCTCTAAAGGGAAACCCTAGACTCTGTATTTCCTGAAGGAACAAAATCCTTCTTGACTGTAGTTCTGCAAAAGGTACAAAGTTGACAACAATTGTTTCTTCCTTCAAGGATTGTATTTGTTTGTGTAGGAATAGAAGCTGCTCCTCCACTGTCTTTTGAGCACTCCCTGGGTCCCCAGGAGACACTGCATCCTCATATCTGTGGCTTGGCCATGAAGGACAAATGGCCAGGTGGACTATGGGGTCAGGAAATGTTTTTCTGGGGGGAATTTGGGGAAGAGGAATAGCCAGTGGGCTGCTAGAGGAAAACCTGACCCTATTTAGCAAAAGACCAGCATGCAAACTGGGGAGAACTGATGCTCATCAGTGTGGGCACCTATTTGAAGGGCAGGAGCAGCTCAGGCAGCTGACTGTGTCCTAATCAGGGCCAGATGTGTGTGCTGTGTGTGTCTGCACTGCACTGGGCACTGGGCACTGCAAAAGGGAGGAGGCTTTAGAGCTACCACTGTCACCCGATTATCTGCTGTGTTTTGCTTTCTCACTAGAAATAGCAGTTCATCTCTGCTGTCAAACTGTAATGTGCTAAATCAGAAACTATTAATGCAGTGTAATCCAACAAATTATTTCTTGTGTAACCCTTGTTTTTGATGACAAATGCAAGAGGACTCATCATGAGTTATGTGAAATGGTGTCACAAGTATTAATTTAACATAATTCTAGATTACAGAGACTAGTGCCACTGAAAAACACTTTCTCTGAATAAGGTATTATGAATCAAGAACAGGGAGTGATAACAAATAAACTAAATGCAAATATTATATATTTAGAAATTTATGTTAAGGCCTTTCCTATGTCAGAGAAAACAAAAGCAATAGATAAAACCCCACAAAGCAGCATATATAAATATTTATAAATTTGCTCTTTGTTCTATACTTAATGATTATCAAAGATTTTTTTTTCTCATTAGAGAAAAAATGATGGTCCTAGCCCAAATGTGGAACACATACTGCTGAAAAAGCAATAGCACAGAAGTTTTGTTGCTCACTGTTTGCAAGCTTATTTTTCAATCCTCTCCTGTGCCACAAGGACATTTTATTTTGTTTCCTCATGAGTGCCTCACTGTAAAACACTTTTTCCTGTTTTGTACACCATGTCCTGGCTATGGAGCCTCCATGAGATGTATAACCCAGCCACAAAAAAAGCTCCTCGAGTCTGAAGCCTGGTTTTGCTCAGCTTTTACCATTGGGACAGTTCTGTTGTGCAAAAGATTCTGCTTTTCATGATATTGGATTCCATAAATGTATTGGCTTTTTTTTTTTCAATTAGCCTGAAAGAGAATGGGAGGGATATAATTTGTTACAACCAGGTCTGGAATTAATAGCTGACATGGTGCCTTTAAAGAGATCAGTATTAGGGGGTAGAAGGGGTGGTGTAGAAAGACTTGTTCCTAAAATTACCTGACATGTCTCATAATAAATATATTTATCATACTTCAACTGTTTGGACTGAACTTTTCTATATTCATTGACTGCCTCTGGTTAAATTCTTTAGAAAAATTCAAACAAAGATCATTTAGCTAAAGAGATCTTCTCTCAACTGGCTGAGCTTGAATTTTTTCCAACTACTACATATAAACTATTCCTTGACTTCTGCAGCTGAAGATTCCTACAGCAATGTACTTTTCTTTGGAAATGCTCAGCAAATGCCTTACTTGGTAAAAGGAAACAACACAAGTGATGGTAATAGGGAGGGGTGATTTTGCACCACTAAAATTTTGACCTACCACTTGGATTCACAGGTCTCTGGGAGAAGTTAAAGACTGGTACAATGAGTCTACGGAACTGCAGGGAATAGAATGCTTGATTATTTTTGTTTTATTTTGTTTTCAAAGTGAAGTAATAGGCATTGATCTACAGATATGATTGTATTCTGCCTGGCCACAAGGAAAAACTGTTTGATTTCAGTCTGACATAGACTGATGTAAAACTTTGATGTGTTTGCTAGAGATATTTCTAAGAGAAATACATATTAAAAAAAAAGTTAAATTTTTATTTTTGTATTAATTGATCTCTGCAACCTGATTAGTGAAGATATGAGACCAGTAAATGTGGCTTTGTTCTATTTTATCTTGCACCTCTAATAAAAATTTAAAAATCTCTCTGACATTACTCTGCTAGAAGAAATGAAAGTGAGAATCTTCCATACTATTAAAATGGGTCTTCTTTCATGTACATCTTCTACAAACATTCACAGCTTCTGTGATGGTGGTACCACTTAACCCTATTTTGAAACCTCATTAACCTCTTTCTTGATGCTTGTGAAATGAGATTTGTTAGATACTCCGCTCTTTAAATATTTCTCTTCTGTAAAGCTGAAAGCAAAACAAAATAAAAGCAGAATATAAAGACCTGGAAAACATCTCATCAGCAATGTGCTATTTGTTTTTCAGTAGAGTAAGTGTAGAGTTTGCATCTCCTGATTTGTTGCTAACTTAAGATCCACTGATATATCCTCTGTACCAATTCTTTGTCTCTTTTCTTTCAGATAAATGTAATTTTATAGACATTCTATTCAAATTTACCACTAAAAGATAAACATGAAAAGAGGTTATAAGATATAAAAAAACTCCACACTATTTAACTCTAGGAATGCAATCCACTGATAACAGATAATTTTCTCACAATCTGAGAAGGTGGTTGCTCTCTGAAATGAGCCATTCTCAGTGTTTGTTTCATTTCTCAGCCTCCTTGCCTTTCTCCCTGTATATTTAGAGTCCTGCCCCAAAGACTCCATGCACACTAGACTTCTTTTTTTCCCCCTCCTATACTGTGGGTCTCCAATGGAAAAACAAAAAAAGCAAGGTAGGATGTTTGTCTGACTAAGTGGATTTTTGAAGCTTGATAGAATTCCAGCCTCTTTATAACAAAAATGTCCATCTTTATGGCATACCTAAACAACATGAGACATTCTCAGAGATGCACAGCTTGCTGTGGTTTCACCTCAGGTATGTTTTTAGCATCGGCTCAGTCAGTAGCATGATCAGGTGAAAAGCCTCAATCCTTCAGTGAACTGACAAGAGCTATATTTAAAATTGGACTTTTCCTTTACATTTTTAAGTCTATTTCATTTAAATATTTTGAAATATGGTGCTTTGCAATGGACTGTTTCCATTAGCATTTTTCCTGGCTAGGTGATTAGGCAGGTCTCCTGATACCCTTGGGAGAACAGGACTTTCTGAATGCTTCTGAAGAGAACTGAATGGTAAATGTGCAGCTGCTAGATTTATGGAGCTGCTGGATAAGGAATACTAATTTTTCCTGGTGTTAATATATTTGTGTGATACCCTTCTGGAACATGGCTGAAGTGTGTATCCTGTACCTTATGCTCTAGTAGAAGAGCTCCTGATGAATGTATAGTCAAATACCCTTAATATTTTGCAGATGCTGTGAACACCAATTATAGAACACTGACTGAAGTGAAGGGGTTAATGATTAATTAAGTATGATGATATGAATTAAGTATCAGCAGGGTCTAGGGTAATTGATGTCAGGTGAATGGGAAACTCCCCAGGATAATGTCAGTGCCAGAGGGAGTGGTGATTAGTGGGGATAAATGCTGGTGTGATCTGCATCTGATGAAGGCAGAGCTGAAATGTTTGTGGGACTGGGCCCAGCTGAGAATAATAAAGGCTTTTCTGTTCCCAACTGAGAATAAAGGAGATTTTGAATCAAAATATGTAAATACAGGTAGAACCCTTTCCATCTTTAGAAAGTGCAACAAGGCATATGCTTTTAATACATATCTGGACAAAGCTTAGAAAGTAATTCTAAAAGTTCATTGTGAGCCATGTAATCCCTGATTTTAAGCAGTTGCAAATAAGGAAGAAAATTGAGATTTATTATTTTTCTCTGTTCATTTCAAAGAACAATGCAGAACAGTCTTCAAAATACAGATGAAGACTTTGCTGTGCTTCCACTTATTTCCTTTGCAAACTAGATTCCACATATTCTGGTAGAACTTTGTAAATCTTCTTGAAGATCACAGATGGAAAACACTGGCATTGTTTTTATTTAGTTTTAGATACATATGACTTCCTATTGTTTTAAAGGCAGTCCTAAGAATGGTTTCAGACAACTCCAGATAATTTTGATTAATTTGCAGAAAAGACTGTTGTGTGTATTGTAAAATGCAATACAGGATTTGTAGTACATAATCACTTAAGATTGTCTCATAATGTAGGTACTTTACTGAGATTAATTAAGGTTGTGCAAGAAAGCTCCATTACTCCATTACCTAACTTAGATATGCTTGAAAATGCTCTTTATTGAGTAACCTCTTACATTAATCTAGACAGACAATTGTGTCTCTTGTGCAATTCTTTTACTTTAATATTTCTTTCCCTCCACACTACCTACAAGAGCCACAATAATAGTATTTCTTTACATACTGTAGGCAAATCCTGTGAACTCCTCTTGTGAATCTGGGCCATCACTTAGCTGACATGCCTAACAAGAAAAACAGGCAGAAATTAAAGCTTCCCTGGGATATCATTAAAGGTTTCCTGTGCAGAAATTTGCAGAAGTCTAACCAGGTTTGTGGACAATGAAACCTAAACACAGGTCAGAAAGAAGGAAAGTTGATTTTTACTCTGTGATTTTCCAATTATAATTTTAGCATGATTGTTGGATGGCTGGATGATTCAATATATACAGTACACTGCCAACATATACAGTATCCACTTCTGCATTATATAGGATGGCATCTTTAAATGTAAAGGTAATGTGAAACAATAGAGAATCTGTCATGTTGCTACTCAGCAGCAATTTTTCTAAAAGAACAGCTTTACTGCTATGTATTGGGATTCTTGTCTATTTTACTGTACATCTGGATAGTGAGATATGTGTAAAATGTGCAATTAATATTTTTTTCAGGTTTTAAACACTTCTATTTCTTAATTTTATAGAAAAAATGAATTAATTTAAATTAATGAGGGGACTCATCTTTGGAGTGTGCGAAACTTTCACACTTTTTATGAATGATCTAATAATAGGAGAAATATTTGTTTCACTTTCCAATAGATTGTCCCTGTATCTCTCAAAAAATAAATTTTTTTCCCAATTATGGATTAATTGTTACAATTTACATAACTTTGTGTTCAAAAATAGTTTAATTTAGTATACTATATATAGTACTATAAATGAAGTAATTCTGCTTTCATTAGAAAGATGCCAAAATTTATCACTGAATTAATATCTTGCCTTACTGTTAAAGTTCTTAAAGAGCTCTGTGTAATAGAGTAAATAACATTCTCCATTTCTTTACAAAAGGGAAACTTGAGGAAGAAATTGCTCAGGGAATCCACTTCTTTGATGTGTTTTATTCAACAGATCTTTCATGGAGGTCAGCTGGAGCTCCCACTGACCTCTTTGCAGCTACGTTTATGCCAACACAGAGCAGCTGATGCATTGAAGAGTTGGAGAACCTGGTCAGTAATTTAAAGCCAGGCCTTGTACTTTTAAATCCCACACATTAAAACAAGAAGAAATATTTGTTTTTCTGACTCTTTCCCCCTGCCTATGAACACATAACAGTTATGAACTCAGCTTTTTGGATTCTGTGACTGTGCTGAGAGTGGGGTCACTTGGCCAGCTTGACTGGGCTCCACAGCTGCACCACGAGCTCACCAGGCAGGGCTTATTGCACTTGTGTGTGCAGCAGGTCCTGCTGAGGAATGCACACAGCCTCACTGCTGGTAAGCTCCCTGTAGTTCACCCTTTCAGTGAGTTCATTGCAACTGTTGTTATCTACTTTTCCTAGAAAAGGAAGGGGAAGATTTCCTCCTTTTCTGAAACTGTACATCTGATTGTAGAGATGTTTCCGTGCTGCTGGCATTAAACTGCAGGAAATATGGGGAAATCCTTGGAAGAGAGCAAGAGGTGACTGAACGTGCAGCCATGCAGCCAATGCACCGAGTGGGCATTCCAGCAGCCTAGGTAATGATTATTTATGGTGTGCCTATGTCTAAAATAACATGGATGCTATCCAAATGCAAGGGAAAAAACAGTCCTTGCACCCAAGAACTGGAGTATGAGAAAATAGACACACAGTGAATGCTGCTTGAGAACAACCTCAGCAAAGAAACAAGGCACTAAAGCTGAAGACAGACATAACTAGTTTTCTTAAGCTTGTTGCTTTGTTTAATGTCAATACTTGCAACCATAGTAATGTCAGTACTATTAATACTAAAATCTTGTCTCTTTTACAAGTACCTTCACTGTTTCCCTTCTCTCCACAACCAAGATGCCTTGCGTTCTCCTTTTACCAGGTCAAAATTTTTTTGGTAAAAAGACAAAAAGTCATATATCCCTGAGCTGTAAAGAGGTAATAGTCTGCAGTTTTAGGGGCTAGGGCAACTTACAGCCACACAGGATTTGAAAGTGAATAAATCTTGTGCAGCAGAAGTTTACCCAATGTCCTCATTCTTGATGACTGGAGACAGTCTTTAAAATATAAGGATATACTGAAAATGTTATCACAGTATGAGATTGTGGAAAGTTTGAAATTCTATGTTTGTTTTGCTGGGTGCCCTAGGGACTACAAAACAATACAGCCTTCAAGTGTTCAGCAGAGTCAAAACATAGAAACTGAAATATCCTTTGTGATAGGGAAGTGGAGAAATATAATGAACTGGAAGGCCTGGTGAGTTATTGCCAGCTGAAGTCTGTAAGAATTGTCACTGATGCCATTTCTAAGGCCTTGTGAAACTGCCACATGGATGGTTTTGGTCAGTGCTGGATTCTCTGGATAAATATTTCAATTTTAGGTGCTTTCTATCTCTGGGCAATTGTGTAAAGATGCCTCAAAAACAGTCAGGGACAATGTTGCATAGACATACAATTATAACTTTATAGCCACATGGCTGTAGA
>VZTB01007529.1:0-26942 GCA_013397245.1 Thryothorus ludovicianus
ATTCCTTTCCCAGCAAGACTTTCCATTTTCAGGTGGAAATCTGTAGACTCAAATATTTTTCTAGTAGTTTTCTTGTAGCCTCAGTTCAGCTGTATGGTCAGTTCCATAGCATGATCGCCCTCTCTTTGTCACTACCCATCAGGCTAATAGCAGTTGTTACTCTCACAGATGCTACAGAATTTCTAGAACTAATTGTACCTTTTCAGCAAATGAAGTCTGTTAATAATAAGAAGAAGGTCTGGAGAATCTACTTTATCATTTGAAAAAAAAAAAAAAAAAACAAACATCATCTGTATTTAGAGTTGGCTTTACTTTCCTCAGGGTACTGAGGTTTTTTTACTCAGTAAACCCAAAGAAAGAACCTGATATTTGTTTATCTTAGAGGTTTGGGGGTTAGTGTTTTGTGTTGCCTTGCTTTTCTTTCAGACTTTGTTGTTGGTGTAGGTCATCATAGCACTTAAAGAGCCTCAATTCACTTTGGGAATGGGAAGCTAGTTCCCCTGTATGATAAAATTGTCATATATGTTTTTCTTGTCTCTATTTTTGGTTATTCACATTTTTATATTGCTGTATAAAATCATGAAAGTTGTAACTCTATGTTTCTTGTCAGTGGACCACTTCTCTTTCTCTGCATTTGTTGGTGATTATTCTAAAAACAAATCAGTCTATGAAATTTCCTTTTCTCATATTTTATTGGTCCAGTGCTTAGTAATATTGGGGTGACTCAAGAAGAGCTATGAACAGAAAGTGACCCAAATACAGCAGCTGAGTACATCAGGGTAGAAATTAACTGATCATTAATAGCCAAACCACACCACAGAATAAAAAAATTATCAGGATGTGAGGAACTCTAGAGATCATGTAGTCCAACTCCTTTCTTAATACTCCCTATTCAAATGAGAGAATACAGAGAGCTGTTTAATTTAGATTTCATTCTGATCAGCCAAATATATGCGAGGAAGTGGCTTGTTTCTTGCAATTTTAGTATTTCTGGTTGGATTTGAAATTCAAAATGGGATTTGAAGGGTTTTTTATTGATATTGAACCCAGATTGTTCCAAATTGTAAATCAAAGGCTTCCAGTTGAAATGGATAATTAAGCAATAGTCTAAATGCTCTAAATAGTTTAAATGATTGCAACTAGCAGGTATTTTTCAAAATACTATTTATAGTGATTACACGTGGAGATGTGATTAAAGATAACTCTTATGATTTAGCTCTGCAGATCACATTACTGCCTCCTGAATTTTAGAAAGAACTTTCATTTGGTTGATTTCAATGGTTGTAATGAATGTATTTTATTGTATGAGTTATAATTCTGGCTGATATCTTCACTTTAGATTCAGAGATATATGCTTTTAACTTAATTTAAGCTGCATTAACTTTCTAAATATTATTTTCCAAACTGTTTTTAAACAATTCAAGTGAAATAACTGAACCAGACTTTCTCTCACAGTCTAATAAAATGTCCAGATTGACTATGTGGGTGTATGTGTATCTGAGTTTCAAATGCTGAAATGTTGTGCTAGAGATTCTTCTTGATAAGCAGGTTTGACTAAGACGAGACTACTGTATATCACTCACAGAATCCTTTAGAAGCCTAATCTCTACCTCCATGTAATTATCCGATCTGTTTCTCTGTCATGTGGCCTCTATTGATGTGATCACTTGTTCCTCTAAAATGTAACTTTGATTAGAATATGGATTAAGAGATTTAACATCAGCTTAATTCCTGCATATGAAATCCCACTTCATGTAAAGTGAAGATATAATTAATATTTAGGCATCTCAGTTATCTTTTTTGAACCTATTATGATCAAAATATTTCCTTTATTTTACATAGAAAAGTGGCGAAAAGCAATGCAGTGGGGTACAGTAAAAATATTCCTTTTGTTCATTAAAAAGAATTAAAAAGCAAACTAGTTAAAAGAAATTACCATATCCTTTGTACATTTTTTTTGAAGATAGTAATAGGATCAAGAATAACATGAGAAAAGACTTCTGGTAAATCCAATTGTATACAGCAGAACTGAGGCTTTGTATGTATCAGCTAAGTTATACCACCTATGTGATGCTGAAGTCTGTAGAGGCACCTTTCTCTTCAAATTCTTGGTAAATAATTGCTCACAGGGAATGAAGACCACCTATCCATGCAGATCTTTATTATAAAGAACTACAAAAAATTGTCAGCATGGTTACTAATTAATAAAATATGAATCGAGAACAAAATTCCTTTTCCCATAACAAAGCATAAATTTAGTCTATGTCCTTTGAGTACTTTGCTAACAAAATTGTATAGTAACCCATGTAAGCACAGGCTCTGTCTTCTCTGGGTGTTTTGATTGGACAGAGATGCAGCTTGTCCTGGGTTGATGAGCACGTGTCAGAAGCTTTAGCTTTTCAGCAGCTGTTCTAGTTGTGAGGGCTCCACAAAAGCTGCCTTCAGTTCTGTGGCCCTAACCTCCCCATGCTCCCTTCCTGCAGCAAGGAAGTCTTCCTCACCATGAGAGCAGTCTAGTTAGACTCCTGCTTTGAATGGTTTTGTTGGCAAAGATATCCCTTTTCCTTGTCTACAGTGAGATTATGATTGCCACAGTGAACAAAGGTTTTCTAAGGGGAATTACTCCCTTTTTCTTTAGTGGTGTGTTCATCCTGCTGGTATCAATCAGGTTTTGGAGTACTAAAGCATGCAAGCAGAAATGAGCAGTAGTCACAAAGTTGTCTAAGAAAACAAGTATTTCCTACAAATATTTCCTTTTTCAGAAATTCAGAATTCAGAAATTAAGGGGAAATTAAAGTAACTTCTAAAATGCTATAAGAAGAAATATATAGTTTTGATCTAGACATATAAAGATAGTGTAAGTATCTTGAATCAATGATTTTAATGGTATAAATTTCAGTATAAAACATCATGACTCAACTTACATATAAGAAACTTCCTTTGTAGGAAGATTAGTTACTAGACTAAAAGAAAGTCACTAGATTGGGTAATGAAGTTAATATATTTCTTTAGCTGTCCAGGTTTTTGTCATTAAATTATAATTTAATTTCTTGAGAAATAACAATGAAGAAATATGTAGAATTTAGAATTTCTTTCAAAAGCATTGGTTTGAATTTCTTTTAAAAAATGCATATATTTGAAAACAAAAAAGGAATTCCTTTCCCTTGGCTGAACAAAAGAAAACAAAAATTTGTTTTCCTTGGTTTGATATTGGTCTATTTATCTAAGCGGCATCATGGTGTCTAAATTATGACTCCTTTTAAAGAGTTAGAAGATGAATGCTAAATTTTATTCATTGATAGCAAACTATATGAAACTACATATGGTAATCTATTTAGGTCATATGAGAAAGTTTTTACATGTAGTAAAATCTCATTGAAGATTTTGTCTTTGGGTTAATAATTGCTGTGAAATTCCATATAATATCATCCTGCCTAAGTCAGTTGGCCAAATTGCAGTCATTTCCAAGACAAGAAAAGCACAATAGTAATTTTATATGACTACCTGATCTAATCAGAGACAGACAAATGTGGAGTTTTTTTTTCTTAAAGAATAGAAATTAAGTGGTTAGGCCACAGTTTCTGTAAAAGCTGGTCTCACTCATTATTTCTGGCTTATTTATGTTTAGAAAGTAATAACAACTAANACTGTCACTCTTAAGTTTGGGAACTTTTTCATTTGAACAGTGAATGTGGAATCTCAGATTGGTAATGGAGGTGAAGATTATGTAGATTTCAAATGATAGAAAAAACTGGAAACAATTAAACTTCATCAGTTTTCACTGTCCTCTTTAATGTGTGATGTCATGGTGATGGTTATTTGTTTTGTGGGTCTTAATATCAGGTGGCAATTTGCTGTCTTGATAAGAGTGTCCCATTAAATAGTACTAAGTTTCAGAAGCAATAAGTGGCAGAATACTATCACAATGTGAGAAACAAGGCAACCAGAAAATTCTGCACTTCATTGTGAATGCATCTTCTACACTTTGTAGTTAGAGAAGAAAGCACTAACATACAGTTGACATTGCTGTTATTCCCTTTTATTATTTTGGAGAACTGTTATTTTAATATCCTAGGATTGTTGGGAAAAAAAGTAATTAATATCTGTTTTCTGTTGTAATTTTTTTTTGCAATCATTCTAATTATATCTAAAGTTATATTGGTAATGAAGATATCACCAAAATATTTCTTCCAAAACTTAGAAAACTTATTTATTTTTTATAACATTATTTTCAAATGTGGGAACTTGTTGATGGTGCCTCTCCTCTATCCTCCTGTTCCTAACTCCAATTTCTTCCTGAAATCTTGCCTGTTAGGGACAATACTTAATTATTTTTGTAAAGCTAGCTGTTTTCCAAGCATTTCAGATGTGTTCCAAGATGGATTTATATTGAAGAAAATGTCATCTTCTATTTCTCTCGCATGTGATTACACATATAATTGTTAGTCTAGTGATTTGGTTTATTGTAAGCCTTCTGGATTCATGAGGTGTTTCCTTTGAATTCTTCTACTGTGATTCAGAGGCTGGAATACCCTATAACTAACTTTTGCCAGGCAAAATTTATTTCATAAGCAAAGAGACCGTTATGTTTTCTCCACAGCAGCTAGTGGAATTTTCATTGTTTTCCTTTCTTCAGTCTTTATCAGCTACTGCTTGACAATGACTTGTGCTCATTATAGCAATTGTTCCATGCCCTCCTGTTTCCTGCGTGTGTTACACTGAAATACTGTATTTGTTTGATTTCTTTCCTTCATCCTTCAGCAGTCTCTCTAAGCCCACTCCAATCCTTTACTGATCATTGCCCTCCATGACTTCTTCATATCTAGCCCTTAGCGCTGAGTGACCGCTCAATGCTGTGATTTGACTCTCTGCTGCTTTCTCAGAAAAGTCTTTCTACTTCTGACACCACGCTGCAACTTCTGTTATTCCCCACACTAATCTCAATATAAACTTCTTGCACTTAGCTAATCCAATTAACTCTGCCAGCTCCTTTTTATTTAAATGGTAACCCTTTTTAAACTCTTTAAATTGTGGTCACTAGATGTTAGTGGACACTGTAATCTCATTCTTACATTCTGTGGGACTCCTTTTAACATGCTTGCTCAGTTGTAAATACCTTCACTGTGGTGATGAACATGAGAAACTTGTCTTCTCAATTCCCATGCAGTATTACAGCAGGATGCCATTCAGGTCCAAACCCAGCTTTTGTCTTGTGGTAAACAAGTCCTCTTCTTTGATTGTCTAATTGGTCTGTATTAATTGTGCATATGAATGGGGTGTACACAGCTCAGGCATAATCTGAATACCTAATAAACTCTGGTGAGTGAACATTAGAACAGCATGTGGTTAAAACTGATATACTGCAGGCAGAAGCAGTAGGGTAGGAGTTTGTTGTTTGAGACCTGAAGAGCAATCAGACTCGGAAATTTGAAAATAGTAAACAGTAGAAGCTTGGAGAGAGATGATCAGTCACCTCTTCTCTAAATCTTCTACATTCAAATGTTTCTTTTTTCAGAACTTTTTTTCCTCTTAACTAACACATTTGTTATAGGAAAACATGAGGGAATGAGTGAATAAGTTTTAAGAGAAGTAATACAACTTTCACAAGCTGTGAAGTTAAACACCAGAAGAGCTGCAAAATTTATGGGGTATTTTGATATGTAATACTTACACTTAAGTATAAAATAATAAATACTGTATTTTCTCTTAGTTTATTAACCTACTTGCTTCTTATTGTAAATCATGTAGAAGCCTTAAAAGTTTGAACATGCTGATTTTGTTCATTCAGGTCTTTGTTTAGCCATGTATCATGTTGGTGACTTAAATAATATCACTCTCTATTGTTCCACATGTCTGTTTTAACAGAATTTTTCAATCTCAACTGCATAAGTGTATAAACCTTGCTTCAAAAAGAGGGACAAATAAAATGTGTAATCTAAGACTAGAACTGTAGATAAAGTACGTCCTGACACTTGCTGTAAAGCAGGTCTTCATGTCTGTTTACTGAGCTGTATTTGCTTTTGACCTTTATTTAATGTTATAATACTTTGCCTTATTACATAGTACAAATCAGAGAGCCCAAAGGTCCCACTAATTAGCCCTGGTTTAGACTTGCAAACAGGACATCTGTGCTAGTGCAGCATTCAACTATACCAATTAGCTCTAGAGAGGCAAGGCATATTTGTGTCCATCTGGACAAGATGTAACTTTTCTTCCAAGCACCAGGCTGTATTCGTGTACTGCTGTACTGCTCTGCTGGGGCATAATGGCCTTGACTGTCAGGGACCCATGTGCTAGGCAACTTAGCAAGTGTGCATGTGTCATCAATGCACTTTTTCTCAAGTTTTGACATTCAGATTAGTGGTGTGGTGCATTATGTGCATTTCTCCTCCGTCTTGTGTACTGTTTTACCTATTCTACACTAACCTTCACCTTTGATTCTTATTGTCTACAGAGCTACATGAAATTTATTTTTCTATTGGTAACAAAAAGTTAGCAAGTTACATTATTACATAGTAAATCAGTGGACAGTTTGATACTGCGGAAGGATCTAATGCCCTTTACTAGATATATGACAGCATTCTGGGTGAGATTTGACAATATTTACAAATAACAGTAGCTTGGAAAGATATAAAACAACATATACTAATGAAATTGTCAATGTCAGGAATTCATAATTTCTAAACTATTGGACCTCATTTAAAGCAAATTGGGTTACTTCTAAATTTGAAATACAGTGAAACAGAAAAAAAAAGTATCTATCTCTGCCAGAGTTACGCTGGGTAAGGATCTTCATGGTGAGATGAGAAAAGACACACACACCAATATGATGCAAGTCTTATCTGATTTATTCAGCAAAGCCAGCTACATTTATACCCTTATTCGATAAGATTTGTCTTTGTATTAAGAGAGGCTGATTCTGCTGTTATGTGAATGCTTCTTTCTTCATTGATTGGCATGAATTCTCTACATCCTGTCCTTCAGTCTGTTGTTACTTATTATTTCTCTAGATCATGATTATTATACACAGATACTTTCACATCCTTTCCCATCAACTTTTATTTTACCCTGTTCTTTTCCCACCATATTTAGACACCCAGATACTTTTCTTCTTTTTCTCATAAACTTAAATCCTTTCATATTCGTGAAGAGCAGCTAAGGCCCCAACATATCTCTATACTTGATGTTCTTGTCTCAAGGTGTTTTAACAGTGCCCATATAAAAGACCGTGGTTTTTTGTGTGTATGTTTGTATAGCTGAAGTACAAGTCATACTTCCTGTGTGCTTTTCTCTTTGTGAGGGTTTTCTTTTCAGTATACTGTACTGGCTGTGGTCAAGATGAAGTTAATGTCCTCAATAAAAGACTCTACAGTGCAGTGCTGATAACAGAGCTGTGTTCTGGCTGTTTCTGAAAAGGTCTTGTGTGCTGTCAAGGCTTTTTTTATTTCCTCTGCCTCAACAGCGTGTAGGCTGGTGGTGGGAAAGGATCTGGAAAGGGACACAAAAGAACCACTGACCCAGGTGACCAAAGGTATAGTCAATACCATATAACATCATATTTAGATATAAGAATTGAGGGACAGGAATTAGCCTTGCTTGGAGATTGGATGAGCGTGTGTCTGGTTGTGGGAGCTGGTGAATGATTGCTTTTTTATCACTTGTTTGATTCCCTTTCCTTCACTTGCCAAATTGTCTTTATCATGAATAGTTTGTCATTTTTATGAACGTTATTCACATTGCTTTCATATGACCTAGTTAAAAGTTAAAAAGGGAAATATTTAAAAAAATTATACCAATTTTATAACTTTTATTGATTTTAATTTTTCAACTATCTTGTAGCAGTTATTTTGGTTAAAGAAAAACTATTTCTTGGAATAGTAGCATCATATAAGGTTTTATTTCTAAACATAGAGCTATAACATCACTGAAATACTGAAATACTGCAGGAACAAGCATTTGTTCTACAGAACTATTCCTGAAAAAACAACAGTTATCTTCCTAGTGTCAAATATATAATATTTCCTTTATAGAAGTAAAGTCTTCCTAGTGACATTATAATGAAAGCAGACTTGGTTTTATATTTTTGATAAACACTCTGACTAATGCTTTAATTTCCAAGAAATTAATTACTAAATCTACCCTGATAAATTTATTATTAACCTGTTTGTGATGAAATTTTATGTATCAGTGAATAATATATCAGTGATCTACATGAATACAGGTTTTTGAAATGACTTCAACAGAATTTTCTCACAAGATCTTTGACCAGCCACACTTGGACATGTACTTGGCAATATGCAGAAATATATTTTCTACTTTGGTGAAGAAATCTGTAGTTTAGCAGTTAAGGCCACCAACTCCTGTTACAATTTAGATTTCTGGATTTTCAAATATTACTGTAACATGTTTGGCCTTGTCACTAATGCCTCAGTTTCCCTCAGTCTTCTCTGAATCACTCTTACCTACAATGCAGGGGTTTCTTTATATTTCTCAAGGTCCACTTCAGCCTGAAAAGTAGAATACATGTAATTCTCCAGGATCTTTTTTCCACCTTTATTAGTATTTTTACCTTTACTTTGCCTTAAGTGGCTGTAAAGTAATGTTAACAAAATTACGTTTTTATTTGATATAGTGCTGGACAACAGAAATAAATTGCCATTCTGTTTTGCAAACTTTTCTATCAAATATGGAGTAGCAAAACTCCAAAATATATATCACATATAATACGCAGCTTTTCTTTATTAATTCTGAAACCTGCAAATAATTACATAATTGCTTGATAAACGTAGGCTTAAAATGAGCATAATGTTCATTTAAGAGTTAGATTAACCATAAGCCTTGCAGTGTATTTGAGGGGAAAAATTCTCACTATTTTTTTGTTAATTTCTGGTTATTCATCTTCAATAAAAATTAGAGAACCAACATATTTTCTAAAAACTTGTTTTATATTTAAAATTAAAAACTTTGATTTATTTGTGACCAAAGTTACAGAGAAAGACAAAAATTGAGTCGAAACCTGGCTCTAATTAGCTTTATTAAAAAATTGAAAGCTAAGTCTGGAAAGACTTTCAGGAACCCTGTGCAGGAGGCAAAGACTTGTTGGGTGAGGTTCCCCTCTGGGACAAAGAATAACTCAGCAGGTAGGTAAATTTTAGCTGTATCTCCTTCTATTCTCATGCTTGTGCTCTCATTTTCTCTCTGAAAGCTCTTCATATGGTCTTTAGGTTTGAACTATTTTGAACTTTTTTTTTTTTATTATACTTCTACCTTTTCATCAAAAAGGATACTTTTTCTAATTTTTTTATGACTTCTACATAAAAGTCTGCTAAATCAGTTCTGACCCACAAATGCAAGAGAAGCTTAGAAATTATCCAGGTGCTTCTTTGGCAGTGCATTATCAGCTCTTCATTTTGCCAGATAGATTTAAGTGAATTTTTCTGACTCATTCTTTGGATATGTATTGTCACTAGTATGTGAGGAAATTGGGAGGGATTTTTTTTGGGAGGGTTTTTTTTATCCAATGTCCACATTGGATAAGTTAGCACCTGTCTTAGAGGGATATTAGAAGCAAGTAAACCTGGAAATAAAGCTTATACTACGCTGTTACATACTGTGCTAACATACCAAAATGTACAAGAGATATAAGAGTTTATGTTACCCATAAAAAGTCGTGCTGGGGTTCTAGCTTAAAGAGGAACCTACGGACATAATTTTTTAATGCTTAAACTTTCTTTCTCATCTTGGGTTCAAACATTTTCATTTTTTTCTCACTCAGCATGTACTGCTGAGATACTGTGATTTGATTTTGACTTGTTTCTTTTTTCTTAAATTTCTAGTGTATAGGCCTCAGACATATGTGTCTTTGTCTATCTGGTTATTTTCTGTTCTTTAAAAATGACAAGAACAGGAACAAAAAAAAAAAAAAATCTACCTGCCTCCAAAAAGAAAAAAAACCTGACAAAAACCCAGAAAAAAACAACCCCAAGTGAAGGTGTTCCAGGTTCAGTAAATGAGAGCTAATAAGGTTCAGTGTATGTGTGCCAATGTCTGTAAACAATAGCTGCCTCACCTTAAACCTCAAACACTAATCACCTGCCAGCATCACTAGGATTTAGCATACCAGGTCCTGTTTATTGAAACTGTTGCCACAGGAGCTACTGTTTCAGCCGTGTTTGACATAGACAAAACCTGCCAGTTTTCAGCTTATCTTTCTTTTTGTTCCAGGTATTACAATTGTAGAAGGACTTTGTCAACACTGCTGCATTCCCTGGCTTAATCAAACAAACTGACTTTTGAATGAGGTGCAGCAGTAAAGATGCTAATGTCCTAGTGCTGCTATTGAAACTGCTGCCCGGTTGATTTTTCTTTGCTCTTACCCATGTGCCTATCATTAAGCAAGTTCATTTTCATATCGAGCATTTTTCCAAGCAAGGATTTGTGAATGTTGACAGTCATAAATAACCAAGTCCCTAAAAATGAAACTTTATTGTGGACATACAATTCCACAGAAATTACACACCCTAAAGTGTAGTGTTTTGGCATGCCCTGTTCTCAGTATGAATAAAGATGTCTCATTTAATCTTGGAACCTGACTACCAGGCTATAGGCTAGTCTAGGTGAGAGACTCTCTCCATGTCACCTTTTGATTCTGTGTCAGCTTGAAACAATTAAATCAGAATTCTTTAGGTTAAAGTGAGGGAGCAAGAGGGAGCATAACTGCAGCTAAATGCATTGGGCACCTGTTTAGAGGAGGCGAGATCCCAATTCTGATTTCTGCTCAAAAAACTGCATGAAAGCCTTATATTGAGAGTTATTGGAATTCAGAGATGTGTGTCTGCCCCTCACACCAGCCAACAGATTGAGGAGGGCATGGAAGACAAACCTTTTCTGTTCCTAGTTGGGTCCTGCAACCACTGATCTGTTATATAAAAGGTAATTGCTACCATCTGAAAATGTGTGGGCTTTTAAGAAATAAGTCTTCTGCTGAGTAGAGAAGAAATTGTTAATCTATGAACCCTAATCAATTCCTGAATTCATTGTAGAGAATCATGGAATCATAGAGTGTTAAAAGTTGGAAGGGACCTTAAAGATCATCTAGTATCAACCCCCACTGTCATGGGCAGGGACATCTCCTGCTAGATCAGTTTACTCAAAGCCTTATCCAAACTGGCCTTGAACACTTCCAGATTTGTGACATTTGCAACCTTCCTGGGCAACCTGTTCCAGTGTTTCAAAACCCTCGCTGTAAAAAATTTCTTCTTAATATGTAACCTAAATTTCACTTCTTTCAGTTTGTACCCATTATTCTTGTCCTATCACTACAGTTCCTGATAAAGAGTCCCTCTCCAGCTTCCCGGAGAGGTCCCCTTCAGTTACTGGAAGGTTGCTAGGGGGTCTCTATACAACCTTCTTATTTCCAGGCTGAACAGCCCCGACTTTCTCAACCTGTCTTCTTAGAGGAGCCGCCCCAGTCTTATCAACTTCTTGGCTTTCCTCTGGACTTGCTCCAACAGTTCCATGTCCTTCTCCTGCTGGACACCAGAGCTGTACCCAGCACACCAGTGGGGTCCCACAGGAGCAGAGCAGAGCAGAGGGGCAGGTTCCCCCCTTCTCCCTGCTGGCCACACTCCTTTGGGTGCAGCCCGGAACGCCTTGGGCTCGCTGGGCTCGAGCGCTCGCTGCCGGCTCACGTTGAGTTTTCATCACCCATCAGCACCGAGTTTTCTCCTCAGAGCTGCTCTCCCTCACTTCTCTGCCCAGCCTGTCAGAGTGTTTGGGATTGCCACGGCCCAAGTGTGGGACCTTGCGCTCTGCTCTCTTGGGCTCCGTGAGGTTTGCATGGATCCACGTCTCAAGCGTGCCAAGGTCCCTCTGGAAGGCATCGCTTCCCTCCAGGGTGAAAACTGCAACACAGCTCAGTGTCACCAGCAGACTTGCTGGGGGGACACTCAATATAACTGTCCCTGTCACCAACAAAGCTAATGAACAGTAACAGCCCTGGTACCAACCCTAGTACTGACCTCTGAGGAATGCTAATCATCACTGGTCTTTATGTGGACAATGAGTCATTGATCACAACTCTCCATGAGGCAATACAGACAGTTCTTCTTCCACTCAGTGGTCCATCCACCAAATCCTTGTCTCTTCAATGTAGAAACAAGGATATAATGTGGAACAGTGTCAAATGCTTTGCATAAGTCCAGGTAGACCATATCACTTGCTCTGCCCCATCCACCAATGTATGTCATAGAAGGTCACCATTATTGACCTGTGTAAAGCCATGATGGCTGATGACTACTTTGTTTTCCATGTGCGTGATTTCCAAGAGAATTGACTGGTCTGTACTTCCCCACTTCTTGCACTTTCCCGTTTTTGAAAATGAGGGTTAGATTTCCCTTTTTCCAATCGGGAACTTCACCTGGTTGCTACAACTTTAAAAAAATTATGGTCAGTGGCTCAGCAACTTATTCTGCTAACTCCCTCAGGGCGCACAGATGAATCTTATCAGGTCCTGTGTACATGATATCTGGTAATATCAACACTTGCCTACATCTCTGAATTGCAAGCCTAACTTCTGATAAGAGATGAGTTCTTATGGAGATTTCTCACCTGTTTTCTATGGATAGACTATATGCTACATACAGTCTGTGCTCAAAGTGCTTTGGGGCTGTGAGGTACATTCATGGGAGACTGTGGCAGTGGTGGGATCAAGACCCACCCTGGAACAGCCTGATATGCACCAAACTGTGTCCTGGTTTTCCACTTTGGAGAACCATTTATAGTGTGTCTGTTTGAAACTGTCTCCCCTACTGAGATGTCAGACACCTGTTTCAAAGTAGGGACCCAGCAAGATCCAGGCAAGCTGGGTCTTGGGGCTGGAATCCATTTCTTAGGTTTTAATGTTACATTGCTTACATAAGATCACGGGTGATAGTTATGGTGATATTGGGCATTTGCTGAGCTCCTAGACAGACTAGCACCTTTACTGTACTTTTCCCACAACACAAAGCATTAATTGCATTTAAAAGCCTGTCTTTTCCCACTCTGATGAACGTTTAGAGGCAGCAATGAAGCTAATAGTTTTGCTAATGTTTGGCAGTAGTCTCTATGTCATGTGATAATAGCTTCAATAGTGATATTAGTGATGTTATAGCACATTCTGTCCGTTTCTTAAATATAGACTATGTTGAGATACCTTGATAATTCGGAAACTTTTCCTTTTTCACACACACTTGCTTTTGCCTTTGCTATTTAAATTGACAATCACACTTAATTTGCAGTGGGGCTTTTAGTTTCTTGTGCAAATAATTTAGTCTACCCTTTGGCAAAACTCTGATATGGTCAAGTCTTTTCAACTCCATCTCCCAAACAATATCAAGCTGTTAAAAAGATGTTTGTTCATACATAGAAATACCTGTGTTCATGCATTTCAGTAGCTATTTTTTATATTATGAGATCAGAACCAAGGTCATCCTTTAAACACCAATAATTTATCTCTAGAAAGTGTTAAATAATTTAAAGTAAAATTAACTTCCCTAAAATTTACTGTCAAGGTTTCAGTCTCTCAGCTAAAAAGATGTGAATCATCTCTTTACTCCAGATTGTCATCTAAATAAAAAAAAACTTATACAGATCATTCAATTCTGTATAATATGTGTAGTTGTTTATTTTTTTGATGCCATCACATAGCTTTGTAAGTGATATATTAATATTAAAATATCAAAAATAAGATAACATCATGCTATAAAATCAAGCAACTTATGAATGTGAAAACAGGTACTTAACTTTTTCTGCTGAAGATGCTCTTTCTTTGAAAAAAAATTAAGTTACTGAAAAATTAATTTCTTGGAAAAAATAAGAAAAAAAAGGACTATTATTTCCTTCTGATTGAAATTAATAAAAATATATAGAATTATTTAGAATGGAAAAGACATGTAAGATCAAGTTCTACCATTAACCCAGCACTGTCAAGTCCACCACTAAACCATGTCCCCAGGTGCCATATCTAAATGTCTTGTAAATACCCCCAGGGGTGGTGATTCCACCACATCCCTGTGCCGCTGTTCCAGGGCTTGGCAACACTGTGAGTGAAGAAATTTTTCCTAATATCCGATGTAAACCTCCCCTGGCACAACCTGGGGACATTTCCTCTTGTATTGTCCCTTGTTACCTGGGAGAAGAGACTAATCCCCTCCTGGTTACAAACTCTTTTCAGGAATCTGTAGAGAGTGACAGGGTTCCATCTGATCATTCTTTTCTCCAAGCCAAACCTCATCAGCTCCTTCAGCTGCTTCTCATCAGATTTGTGCTCCGATACCTTCACCAGCTCCATTTCTCTTCTCTGGACTCACTGCAGCACCTCAATGTCTTTCTTGCAGTGAAGAACCCAGGATTCAAGGTGTGGCCTCAGCAGTCCTGAGTACAAAGGGGACAGTCACTGCCCTGGTCCTGCTGGCCACACTANCTCCTGGTTACAAACTCTTTTCAGGAATCTGTAGAGAGTGACAGGGTTCCATCTGATCATTCTTTTCTCCAAGCCAAACCTCATCAGCTCCTTCAGCTGCTTCTCATCAGATTTGTGCTCCGATACCTTCACCAGCTCCATTTCTCTTCTCTGGACTCACTGCAGCACCTCAATGTCTTTCTTGCAGTGAAGAACCCAGGATTCAAGGTGTGGCCTCAGCAGTCCTGAGTACAAAGGGGACAGTCACTGCCCTGGTCCTGCTGGCCACACTATTGCTGACCCAAATCAGGATGTCACTGGCCTTCTGGGCCACAGCTCACAGCTCACTCATGTTTAGATGCTGTCAGCCAGCATCTCCAAGTTCTTTTCTACTGGGCTGCTTTCCAGCCACTCTGTCCCCAGCCTCTCTCTCTGCATGGGGTTGCTGTGGCCAAAGTGAAGGACCTGACATTTGTTTTTCTTGAATCTCAAGCCATTGGTATTGGCCCATCAACCCAGCCTGTCTAGTCCTCTGCAGAGCTTTCCTGACCTCCAGCGGATCAACACTCCCACCAATTGTGCAATTTGGTGTCATTCACAAACTCTCTGAGTGTGCATTTGATCCTCTCATCCTGATTATGGATAAGGACATTAAAGACACTTGTTCCCAATACTTAGCCCTTGGGAACACCTCTTGTGACCAGTGTTAACTAGATGAAACTCCATTCACCACTACACTTTGGGCCTGGCCATCCAGGCAGTGTTTCAGTCAGTGAACAGGACACTGTTCCCCTTAACTTCAGTTCCACAGCTCTCTCTCCCAGAACCTGTGCTTTTATCCAGGTTTCCTATTCTGCCTCTATTGAAGGCATCTTTCTGCACCATTTTCTTGTTCTGTGTTTTCCCTAAAACATTTTTTCTATGCTGCCAATTTAATTTGCATGAGTCCCATGTAATGGGTATACCATGGACCCAAAGCAAACATTTTATTATGGCCCTGACTTGAAAATAACCTAGTAATAATATATTAAAAAAATAAAATGTAATATGAAAACCAAGCATATTTTCCTTCATTCATTATGACAGGAATTTTTCTGTTGGCAAGAAGAGAGAATGTTCCTGAAGCAAACTGTGCTAGCAAAAATTAAATATAAATACTTGGAATTGCAATCCCAAGGTGTTCAACAAAATTATTTGCAGGTAGCCTCCTTAAGTTTCTACTTCTGATAACCAGAATAGTTCCTAGATCTTTGATTTGACAAAATTAATATTATTTCCCTTCTGCTATGAGTCAGGTAAACATAAATAGAGGTTCTGCAATTTTTGTTTTTATTATGGTTGTAATACTGCCGCTTGGGGAAGTCCATTTACATCCCTTGAGTGCCAGTTATATGAGTTACTGCTTCTGCATCAGTCAGTGAATCTTGGCATTCTGAATGACAGCTGATGGCACACTTTGCTTTAGTTATGAACATGGCTATCTGAATACAGAATATATTTATCTCTGCTGCTACTATGAAATTTTCCTTGACCTGCATGGTATTTCCAAACTGCCTGTCTTGCACACATTTATCGAGTGAACAGCTGAGTTTTAGGATGGCTTTTCTCTTTCAAAGTGAAGATAAACCTATGTAGGACTATTATACACTCCGCTCAGTAGAGGGGATATGCTTAGTTTTTCTGACACTATGTGGCAATAAGCTGATTAGATTTATGAAATATAGTTGATAAAAACATAAATATGTTACTTTCATAACTTCCTGGTATGTTAGTTGGTCTTGCTGAAGACTGAAAGTAGATTATTCCTCTGTTTGTGTTTTTCTAGCAAAAACTATAAAAATCCTAGAAAAGCATGGCATCTTTTTGGTGCTATAACAAAGCAGCAACCTGTTGAAAATGGTATCTAAAATTGCTTCTGAAATCTGTGTTTCATTAACTTATGATGAACTATTCAGCAATAATTGTATATTTAATTTAACATGTTGAAATTGAATGATGCCCATGCTTCTCCTGCAAAGTATATAGTATCTCAAACCTGATTTTTTATACTTTCTTGGTAGAGGGAGTATCAGAAAATATGACACTTAGTTCTGCAAATGAATACCTCTTGGCTTACCATGGAGTCTGGCTTACTGCAGTTATACTCCAGTCATAAGGAGTAATCCCAGGATCAATCCATTAATCTGGTTATGGGGTGCTTAAAAAGATGATTTAGCATGATAAAATAACCTTCTCTCATTTTGATAACTGAATAGGAACCAGTTGCAGTTTCTATATACAAGTACAGTAAACAGAAAAAGCTAGAAATAATTGATGGTTAAAATTAGAGTAGACTTAGAACCTGTGTCAGTTTAAAATCATTATTGTTGCAACTTTTATTCTTTGTTCAGTTATAATCTCATGCATTAATTTAAGTCATATAAGTTAAGTATTATATTAATAAATGTAAGGATAGTAAAATACACACAAATACATATGTATATCAAATAAATAAAGCAGTGAAGGACACTTTAAACTCTTCATACTTTTGCTGGTAATATATCTGTCATGCTGATTTTGCTGCTGAAGTCAGGGAGATGACTCACACAGGGAAATAAGGTAGTGAAAATCTGGCCCTAATTAACTTCATATTGGACTTTCCTGTATTGAAATACTTAAAATTGCACAGTGGCAATGTAGCTTTAAAAATGTCGTGTAAATCTACAAATGAACTGAATTGTGATGTGGCTAGCTCAAGAGGTATTATTAAATTATTAAAGTATTATTTAATTATTAAAGTATTATTTAATTATTTAAAGAATATAGTCTGAACTCTAGTTAAAGTTTAAAAGAGTTCCTTAAAGCTGAGAGTCACTCACTGGAACAGTTGTGACTTTGAGTGTTTCTCTCTTTGGGCTGCATTTTTACTGTATAATAGTATAAGTTGTATTTGGCTAAAGAATTTATTTAAGGAAAATTTTTTTCCAGTGAAGTCAGTTTTCATACAACTGACATGTACAGCTGAAATGTCTATCCCTCTCTGAGGTTAAGCTATTCTACTCTGCATAAAATTTTGCAACTCATTATTGGTGTATTAATCTTAGATGAATTAGTACTATTTACTGTGAAAGAGCAAGATATTTGTACCTTTGACTGCAGTGTCCTAGCTGAACATCTACTAGGTTATTAAATATTCCACAGGTGGGATTCACTTATCTTTGAATAGACTTTATTTTCTTGCCAGCTGTAGTTTAAGTATTCATTTCAGCAAAGAAGAATGGAAAATTCCTGCATGTGGAATTTTCCAGAAGTGGGGATTACAATTGTTAGCGCTCTTTTTCTCCAATTAGAAATAGTAAATTGAATCAATTTTTGAGGATTAGGTGTGATAACATTGGTGACTGTGATAAACAGAAGTATTAAAACTGTTAACAGCAGTATGTTTCAGCTTGTTTTTCACTAATGAGAAAAGCCTAATCTTTCCATGGAGGTGCACTTCATTGCAAAGGAGATCAGTTGTGATGTTGATGTTTTAGAGTTGTGAGCACAATTTTAAGTGTCCAACATGGAAAGTAATTTTCTGTGTTTAATTTCTGGATTGTATTCCTCAAAGTGTTATGCACTGGGTACAATAGGCAAATGCAGGGTGTGCGGTAGACTGAATGTTTTCTTTCAATCCCTTTAATAGCATTATTTTGTTGTCAAACATTTCTAAGTTGTTCTTGCAATTCTATCCTTGGTGTTTATGATGAAACTTAATACATCTAAGGCTTAATCTTAGATTTACAGATTAAAAACAAAGAGTGAGAATTTTACCATGTTTGTGCAGATAGAAGCAGGAATCTGCAAACAGAACATGAGAGTATTCAAGGCTGCCATCACTACTAAATATGTTGTCTGTTACTATAATACTTTTGAGAATGTGATATATGCCTGTTACTTGGCATTCTCACAAATAAGGCAAAGTCCTATCAGGACGCTGTTGTTTTGCTCAAAAGTAATGCTTTTGCTCCTTAGGAAAGAAGTTAGCAAATCTTAAGAGTGGGTCAAACAAACAGGCCTCACCTTAGACCTTAGAGCCATACTCCCATTGCAAGCATCACAGAGAGAGAGGCAAAAATGGGGCATAAAGTAATTTCTGCTGTCATGAGTATTTCAGTTTTCAAAAGAGCAAACAAAAAGTATTAAAAAAGCATCTTAGGTAATTCTTCACTTGCAGAGATGTTGGAAGCTGTGCACTTGGCTTTATTACCATCATTAGTAAATATAGGTGTGTGCCAGTATGTCCAGAACCAAGTATTCTTGTTCAGCAGTCATGTGCTGAGTGCATGGGCAAGTCACCTTTGTACCTTTCCAGAGTTCAAGCTGAGGTCTGCTTTGTGTTCAGTGGTATTGTGTTTCCTAGGAAACAGAAACAGTGTAGAATAATAGTATTTTCCTAAACAGCTGGTAATATCGTGATTGATGGCAAACTACATTGTATGCCCATGATGTTGTTTTTCCTTGGCTCTGTATAAGCATTGAAAGGTTTTTTATAGATTTCAAATACCAAATAACTGTTTCTTTTGGAAGTCAGGAGAAATTTAGGAAATTTTTTTTCAGTAACCACACATAGAATTCAATTTTGACTTCTCTTCCAAAAATATACCGCCAAGCCTTCCTGTGTGGTTGGCAGATGCTACCTTACCTGTATTCCATGTGTGATCCTGGCTTATGTTTCCAAAAAGAATATGAAGATTAGAGTATAAAGGGAAAAGATAAATAAGAAGAAAATTGTATTTCCCTGCTTTATTCACACAAACAAGCAGGGGTGGAGGGATTTTGAGCAATTTTTTTTCTTAATTTACCAGAGTAATTACAAAGAGTGCAGTCTTTTGAATTTTAACAGATCATTTTTCAATGAATTTGTGGTCATTCCCAAGGAACTTATATCATTTTAGAGGATATTAGAAATTAGCTAGTTGGTCACACTGTCAAAACAATAAAATAACAATAGAAAGAAGAATCTGTCTGCTCCTTAAACTGAAATTTTGGTTACGTGTAAATTCCATCTACAGTTGGAAAAATGTTTACTTATGTTATATATTTATTCAGGTTTGCTTATGTTATATATTTATTTAGGATTCAAAAAATCATAGTGAGAAACAGAGATTTAAAGCAGTGAATAGTGATTAACAGCAATGGAACAGATAAGATTAAAAGTCAAATGAGGATACGGGTATGTGAATGTTTTTTTGGCAGAGAATGTCTTTCTGTGAGTCATTCTGGAACAGAAAGAGAGGAATTATACAAGCATGGGGACAAGTAGGAGACAGCAGTTAACATTTTTGAGTTAATAATAAAAGGCATAAAATAAAAGAATTTGCTTAAATTCCTTCTGGTCCCTCAGTCTAGTACCAGATTTTTAGATGGAGTTGCTCCTGCTTTCTGTGGCTTTTCTTGTGTTGTGGGATAACTAGAACCTGCCTGCTCCAGGGGATTCACCCATGTGAATGGCTGTTAGCACACAACTGCTTCTATGTTGGGTATGTGACACAGACACAGTGGTACCCTTGAATAGTCATTCTGCAGGATAAGCACAGCACTGCTTAATTATCTCCAGAAGACATTTACAGATTAAAAGCAGGGCTCTCTGGAAAAAAAAAAAAATGTTAATCATTTTCTCATCAAAATGCTGTGTCCAAAATTTTAGTCAAAGTTTTTAATGTGTAGGATGTTTCATTTAGTTAGTTCAAACCAACCATTGTTGGAATTCTAGAGTTGAAAAACTCCATAGAAGTATCTTTATGGCAAGACTCCGATATTTATCTAGTGGATTTAGATCATGTACTAAATGATCATGTGCACTGTGGTTTGTTAAGGTACTTTCATCAGGGAAGAAGAGAAAAATAATTTTATAAATATACTCAATATCCTTACTCTACAAATCTGTAGAGAACTAAGCAGCAGTGAAACAAGACAACCATATCTGAGCCTTCCTGGCTGATGAAATTGCTCAACAAAGGGGACTCATCAGGTTGGAGCACCAGTGGGTGACAGCACTCTGGCCACCAAGATGCATCACTTCTCTACTCTCTCTCTGAGATGCTTACCTTATAATGTGTGATAATTCCCTCTGCTGTCCCTTGTCAATCAATCGATCAATCAATCAGTCAATCCCTACTCTACTTACACCTTGCAAACTCAAAATGCATGACACGAATAAGTTTTTCTTGATATTTCTGTGTCAGCATAGATTTTTCTGCTGTGATGCCTATGCTATTATGGTAAAGATAACTCTAGACAAAAGTTCATCATATGTTTTGCCACAAAAAAATTACATCCAGTTGGATGTGTGTTGAGTCAAATACTATGTAGAAGCTAAATGAAAACCACCCATCATGGAAGGCCTTTGTTATCTTCATATTGATATGGCAGGAAAAACAAAACTGAAAGCACCACTTGAAAATAGTATGCTAATTTTTATACGGTGATGTTCCAAATGGTATCAAAACAGCACAGGGTTTAACATTCTGAAAAAGAGTATTTTTTTCCACAGAATCAGATTTATGTTTAATAAAAAACAGTATGAATGTAGCCCAATGAACTTCAACAAATCAAGAGAAATGTTTATAAAGTGACCCTCAAAGGTGACAATGTTTAGTTCTGGTCTTGTACACCTTTGAAGTTAGTTTGTTTAATTTGGGGCAAGTTTATATGCATGAAAGAGAGCTATAGTTTGGCTTTGGAATCTAGATTGCTATTTAGACACTGTTCATAATTATAATATTAACTTATTAATCTTCCTAGTGTTAAATCAGTAGAGGTCTGAAATACAGACTTGCATGGCACAAGCATGACAACTTGTCTCTTTATTTCAAGTGACAGATGGCTTTAAAAATAAGCACAGCTACAGCATGTAATACTTTGTGTAATTTTTTAGCAGCCCACCACAATGTGCTTAAAAAGATATTTGAAATCTCTGTGTTGCAGATAGAGAGTGAGAGGCAGAGAGGCATTCTTTAGCTTCTGTGGGTCTTTACATTAGGATAGGGCAGAACCTGGACAGAATCAAAGCTCGGTTCCCTCAGCTTCAGTCCAATGCTCTCTTTACTTAATGTGAAAAGAATCATAGTATAAAAATATTCTTACTAAAAAATTGCAAGTTTTGTCTGCCAAGTCTACAATCCTACTTTGTCTTTGAGACAGTAACCAAAATTAAGATTTATACTATGCTCTGAGTTGCTTTTCCAGAAATTTAGTTCTCTATCAATTAGGATTTTCTTCAAAACATCCCAGTCTGAGGAGGAATTTCTATATTAAACTTTAAAAGCTTCTGTTTGACAAAAGCTCAAATTCTCTGCTAAATTTTTCATTAAATAGTAGCTTCACTCTCTGAGAGTATCTGCTTGAATTCAAGTCTGTGAAGGTTTATTTATGATTAGTATTCAAAAGACAGTATTCTTCTTGCCTGTTTTAAAACTGATGTTATATATTCATTGTGAAGATGTTAATAATTAACCAAGGTTACTTAAATAATAGTAGCCACTTTTAAATTGAATATAGGTAAATGTAAATATAGGGGAGTTTTTATGTTTCTCAGAATAGTTCAGTTGAAAGTCTTTAAAATTTTGCCTACCTGCAGAGTTTTTTCTCATTTTCTTGTGCATTTTCCTAGATTTTTCCACAGTAGATAGGATGCTAAATTCTTACCGCAGGGCAGACACTTTGTAATTTTCCATGTGCTACTGAGAAGTTTATTGGAGATTTGGAATTAATCACTTATACAGTTCTGTCTCTTAATGTGGTTTAGCAGTTACTGATTGACCAGAATAAGTAAAGAGTTCTTAAACTATTGATGATAACTTTCTATAAATTAACAATACCATTAACTCAAGCAGTGAGTTATTTTCCTGAAAAAATCTCTCCCTTGAGAAAGAAGTTGAAACCATGAAGCCCAAGAGGTTTTACTTCTGGTAGCCCTTGCCGTGCTAAAAACATGCTGTGGCTACATATAAATATCTCCTTTTGTTTCCTCATATAAATTTATAGGGTCTGAAGTGGGTAGTTGACTACTTTAGGGAACTATAAAAAATTATACTGGAGCCAGAAACTTCAACCTTTTTTCCACAGGAAAGAAGACTTTTCCTTTTCCTTAGCAACTGGAACAGAAGCAGGAAGAATTGGTGCCAGTGGTTCCATTGGTAGCTTTCCCATTAACCAGAGAAGGGAAAAGGTGCAAAAGGAGGAGAAGAAAATAATTTTTAAGGAACATTAATTTGTGTCTACAGGCATAATTTTACAAATAGTCTCTTGTTCTCTTGTGCTGGAAAATACAAACTACTTCACTTAATTTATATATCTTAAGAACTAAGACACTAAAATTTTCAACTTCAGTAGTGAAGACTGGAGGTAGTTCATGAGTGAAATAGACATAGTTTCTAATCTCCAGATAAATTATATGCCTGTAGATTGAGGTATGAAATGATGAAAATTGTTTTCTCGTTACATTGAAAAACATTTCTTTCTATGGATTTCACATATAATAATTAGAAACTATGATTATTTAATGTTTGATTCAGAAAAAGCTCTTCCCCTTTTTCCTTCTTGGGAAAAAAAAAAAAAAGAGAACAAATATAATTTATTAGAATTTGCTAGGATGAGGGCAGGGATGAGATGGGGTTTTCTTGACTATTTAAGACTTACTTGCAGGTTACATACTGAGTAGATTGTGCTTACTGTCTCACCAAACTACTTTCTTTAGCAAGTGGTGGCCATATCTTTCCTGCAATAGAAAACACTAGTCAGGGGAAAAATGATGATAAGGAATCTACCGTTTATACCAGCCTGTGAAAGAAGAAACAGACTTATGGATTATGTTCTGTCAATTGGAAAGCAAAAGCCGTATTTGAAGTCACAGTGCAGATATAAACCAATCATGCTTTCATGCAAATCTTTTCTGGAATTTGAGAAACTTCCCTCATCAGTGAATTTTTAGGTGCGATGAATTCATGTCTGGCATTGACAACATTTGCTATTATTTCACTTCCTAATTTGATACCTGTACTCAGTGCATATTACTTCAAGAGTATATTTTGGTGACTTGATCTTTCTTTCTTTCTTTTGTAAAGCAACATTCATTTCAGTTTTCTCGTGGGGAGAAATGGAAGATGTTGCAGTAGAATACATACCTTCCTTTCTTACATACTACACTATACTACACTGCATTGCATTGTACCAAAATACATTATACTATGCCATATTGTAGCTTATGCACTTCAAATATTTGCTTTTACACCAAATACCCATAAACAGTATTTGTTATCCCTTTTGTATATGAGTAATTTTCTGTCTGTTGCTGACAGGTGGGGTGCTCTTTTGTTCACAGAGCGCCACTGACAGACTCAATGCCCAGTCCTTTGGAAAGTGGTGTCTCCTAGCAGTTAGTAATCTTTTCACCTCCACATTCTGCTTGCAAATGGTACCAAAATAGTATGTAACTGGTCTTTGTAACCTTTCTCTTCCTTCAACTGCAAATAAAAGGACATTAAAATTCAAAAAGAGACAAAATGAACGTTTTTATTAAAAGCATGCAAGATATCTATATAGTAGCATTCATGACATGTCTATTACAGTATCTCAAAATTGACAAACCAGCCTCCAGCTGTGAAGCAATTCTCTTTACTATCACAAAAAATGTGAAAACCATTTAAATCTACTGACTGGATAAAGCTAATAATATTGCTTCTATGCTGAAAGTCTCAAATACATTTTGTAGCATAGCTGTCTGATTATCTGGCAAAAAATTTTTAAGACAAGTGGAGAATGTTTTAACTTGGCTGATAGCTAGTGGTTCTTCTCACAGAGAACACAAAAGAGTCTCAAATAAAAATAATTTGAAGCTCCACGTACAAAGACTAGCACATGTCTAATGAACATAGGTACCAAGTGCAGACTCACAGCATGGCAGTGTTTTTACTTAGCTGTCCTCCAACATTATTCTGCCAGTGGAAAAACACATTTGGAATTAAACCTTATCATGCAACTAATAATTTAGTAATATTTTTTTGGAGGAAGCTCTGTTGTGTTTTTTTAACTAAGATGCAACAGAGTTTTGAACTTCCTGTGACATTGCAAAAAGCTTTTTGTCTTAAATGATAGTCAGTTTGAGAATAAACTATTTATTAGGTTACTTAAACATGAAAAGTAGCAGTCCTAACTCCAAAATATTGTTGCATGCAATGGTACAACTTCTGTATATTGTCATAATTTTTAAGGTCTATGTGCGGTTCACACCTTTTATGTGTGATTCTTCCAAACATGGATAATATTAATTTTCTCTCTCATTCAAAGTTTTTTCTGGTTTATTTCTTTGTTGCCCTTTCCTGTATCTACATTGGTGGTTTTATACTTCCAAGTACTCTGCTTCTATACCTAATTTCAATGAAATATTTTGATTGTGAAACTGGATATCAGGAAGAAAAGAAATCAATAACTTTAAGTCAGGGAAGATGGTAGGAAAAGGGAGAGTAGAGGGAAATCCAAAGAATATTAATTTTCAAGTCAACTTCTCTGTGACTCATGCTTAAACAATCTGGCTTAATTCCTTTGTTAGGGTCAGTTCAGTATCAGAGGAAGAAAGGTTTCAGAAGAACAAAAAATACGGAATAATGCTTGACTCCTCTTTGAGCATAAAGCTTGAGATGTCACTGCCTAGCATGTTCTAATACCAAGTACGTGCTAAAACTGTATTGTAGTCCAAGTTTTGCGGCTTGTTAACCTGTCAGAGGTGCAGCCAGCTCATAAACTGATTTTGTCAGTTTTGCGCAAAGAACATAACCAAACTCTGTTTCATAAATTGTTATAATCATGGGACTCGAACCTAGAAACAACTGGTCTTCAAGAAAACAGGCAGGCTTCAAAGGTTTTCTTCTCCTGAAGGATGTAACTTACGACTTTTCCTCTCCTTCTGTGCTCTGATTTAGACTTTCTAGAAGTACTGCATTGCAAACTCTCCAATTGACATTCCCCCAGTCCTCTGCAACTTTATTTCACTCTAATTTTTTCTTAATGCCTCTTCCCTCTCCCTCTCTACCAACCATTTAGTCTGATCCCAAAGTAGGTAGCAGTTTTGGTTTTGTTTGGCATGTTCTGTCGTGTTATTTAAATATAATGAAAAAAAAAGCATTTGAGTGAAAGCTCAAACTTTGCAAAAGTGCCTCCTGAGACTAAGTAGTTGTGTGGGAGTGAAAGTAATATAATGAAAGTTTCAAAGCACTAAATATCTGGAAGAAGATAGAGATTAGTGTAATAAAATTAGAATAAACAAAAATCAAACTTCAGAGGAAAACACAGGAAAAATAACACTGTAATTATAAAAATGTACCAATTTCCAAATCAGTTATATGTCATCGCTGTTGAACTATTTACTTCAACATGAAATAAAATATGTTATTCCATCAAACAGTGGAATATGCTATCAAAGATAATAAAGTGCACTTTGGTCTTTATTTAGTTTGTAGCAATCTCTTCAGAATTGTCTTGTTTTCACATACTCACTGTCATCAGAGTATTAGAAAATACATTTCAGATTGCCTCTAGATTATTTTATTTTATTTTATTNGGCATTCATCTTTTCTGGAGAAAAGTTATAAAATTAGCCAAAATATACTTGAATACAAAGAAAAGATCACTATTAATATGTGTAGCTGAAAAAAAAAAATCTTTTTTATTCCCAGAAAAGCCTTCTGTATTTTAAGTGTAGGAATTCTGTTTCCTATAACTGGCTTGAAAGATGAACTAGGACCAAAGACAGGAGGTTCCACAAGACCAAATGCTGGGTCCTGCACTGGGCCACAGCACCCCCATGCCGAGCTGCAGGCTGGGAGCAGAGTGGCTGGGCAGTGGCCCAGGGAGAAGGATCTGGGGATGCACATCAATATCTGAGTATGAAAGAGCTGTGCCCAGGTGGCCCAGGAGGCCAGTGGCACCCTGGCCTGGGTCACAAATATGTGGCCACCAGGACCATGGCAGTGACTGTCCTCCTGTACTGGGCACTGATGAGGCCACACCTCGAGTGCTGGGTTCAGTTTTGGACTCCTCAATTTAGGAAGGACATTGGGGTGCTGGAGTCTGTCCAGAGAAGTGCAATGGAATTGATGGAGGGTCTGGTCTGGAGCACATGTCCTTTAGGAGTGGCTGAGGGAGTTGGAGTTATTTACTCTGGAGAAAAGGAGGTTCAGTGGTGACTTTATCACTCTCTACAACTCCTGGTTTTAGCCAGGTGAGGATCAGGCTCTTCTGGACAACTATCAACAAGATTCGAGGAAATAGACNAACAAGATTAGAGGAAATAGACTGAAGCTGCAGTAGGGGAGGTTCAGGTTGGACATTAGGAGGAATTTCTCCACAGAAAGGGTGATTAAACATTGTAATGGGATGCCCAGGGAGGTGGTTGAATCACTTTTCTAGTTGGCATAGTAGTTTTCAGTCAGAGTTAGACTTGATGATGTCGGAGTTCTTTTCCAGCCTACTTGATTCT
>VZTB01007531.1:0-40596 GCA_013397245.1 Thryothorus ludovicianus
TTTGCAATCAGTCCTTTTGAGTCTGTGTCTCTCCCTGCAAGGCAGGGCTCCTGAAGGCAGTGAGGTTAAGAGCACCAGCCATGTGCAGCCCTGCCCTGCCACTCTGAACAACTGTGCCTGGAAAATGCAAATCATGCTGCTGCTGCTGGGCATTTACGATCTATATGAAGAAGGTGTAAGTCCAAGATCTAAAACTTATTCAGTTATTCAAACTAATTCAATTTCATCACCCAGCTCTGACACCCCCGGCGCTTGCTGCAGCCCATTTTAATGGGAAGTGATATGTAAGTTCAAACACCTGGGAGGCAGACGGCAGGGCGATTTTTCTGATACAACAGTCATCACCATGGTTGTTAACAGCAGTGGCATTTATGTGATCCTAATTATGCCGTAAGTATAAGACAGACAAGGAGGGCTCACATGGCTCTTCCTGCACTGCTCTCACACCGTCTGCAAGCTCCCGGTGCATACCATTGTGACTTTTAGCAAACCCAATACAGCAATTTGCCATTTCTATTCACGTGTCTTTCTGAGAGTCTTAAGAGCATGAAAAAATTGTTGCCTTGAGACAAATTGTGGTTTATTCTAAGATTCCCACCTTTAAGGTCCTTCCAACCTTTCAATTCTTTTCAAAGACCACCAAACTCTAAATTCTAGACACAAATATTTTTGTTCCAAAGCAATATTGCATTAATTGTGCATGAAGACAAATTACAAACTGGACGTCTGGTAGATCTTAAAGCATGCTTAATAATGGGGCTAGATCCAGCAGGGTTCTCACAGGACTGTGTCTTGGGCCAACCTCATTTAATGTGTTTCCAATCAGTATTCCAAAAGATGATACAAAATCTTCAACAAGATGCCTGAAGATGCTGTACTGGTCACTCAGCACTGAACAGTGAGCAGGACAGGCTTGTGGCCAAATCAACTGAGCTAAGTGCCACATCTCAGTGGTTTTTTTGGGTCTGCAGGGAGCTACCAGCCTAACTGGATAATTCAGATGGGATGCAGGGAAAGGCTGGCTCCCACATGCCATACAGGCTCAGTCTGCAGCTCACCTTGAAGTGAGAGCCATGTGTCAATAGAAAAACACAGAGATCATGGTCAGTGCATGCAGAGGAGGAAGTGAGGTGGTTTTTTATTGGGGTTTGAGAGACAGGGTCGACTGAGAGGCGTTATAAAGAATGATTTATTGGACACAATCAGTATCATTAAAGGTGTCACATGTAACACCCTCATGTCAGAAGCTGAGCTCATTCTAGTTACAAGGCCTTTCAAGCATTTTGTAGCCAATCAAATATTTCCACAAACTAACTAATAATTTTTACACCAATCATCCACTGCTTTTTTTTACATAACCCTACTGCAATGCGTCTTTTCTTATCCAATCATATAATATTACATAAACTTATACTGATACATCCTAAGTTTCTCACTAACTCTATAATAAGTTCTATTGTTAAACGTCAACATCTTCTACTATCTTACTTAACATAATTTTTTGTTAGCATTAAGCATATTTTTGCTCACTTAAGGCATATTTCTACTTAAACTATAAACCCACATTTTACTTCTTGTCTGTCTAACTTTTACTGCAACTCTTCCATCCTCCTTCAAGGTCATAAGTCAAACATTGTATCCATCTCTATCTTTGAGCCTGCATGCACAGGGCTCTGAGAATTCTCTGCACTTCCAATTCCGACAGCTTTTGGCCTTGTTGAAGGACACAATCCAGCTACCAGGGATGTCACAGCAGTGTCCCAACACCTTGGCACCAAGCACAGCCTGGACTGCATGCTATTGGCTGCTGGGGTGGCCTTAGGGGTGTGAGATGGCTCAGCCTCCCTAGCACCTTCCTTCATCCCAAGAAAGAGCGGGGAGGCCACCAGACAATTTAATAATCTGTGATTTACCAGAGGCCATGCTGAGATCACCTAATGATCAGGAACTGAAATGTGCAGGGCTCTGCTGAGATGTTGTAGCCTATATCAAAGCTGCACCCACCAAGGTCAGAAATCCAAGGAGGTGGAAGGCAAAACAGAGATAAGTGATTTAGTTCAATGCTATTAGTGATTCAGTTTAATGCTATTTTGTTAGCAGCCAAGTCAAAAGCAGCACCTAGTTTCTCTGCCCCCAGCTTTGCCCCCAAGCTGAGTCTTTGCAGCTGTGGCACCAAACAGAAAAGCATCTTTCAATTAAGTTTATGCAATCAAGTTTATTTTTTAATACAGTGATAGTTTTCAGCAACTTGTAAAGCAATTCTTCATTTGCAAGTCACAATAACCTTTGTTATTAAAAGGGTTGTTTTTGATATTTATTTCTTATTATTTATTTATGGAAAACTTTACATTTAAAGCTTCTTCAACCAAGCAGGCTAATTATGTCAGCTCTTGTTAAACAAGGCAGAGACTCAGCCTTCTTTAGACAGGAGGACTCCTCAAAAACCAGAAAGCTGCAAGTCCTTGGCTGTGGCAGCAGTGCTGGCCAAATGGACTGGGACTGTACCAGGTGATTTCAGACCCAAACGACTCATGATATTCATATTTCCCCTTCCCAAAACATGCAGCTGGGAAAAAAAAAAAAAAAAAAAAAGAAACAAAAAAGAAAAAACATCATCCTTTGAAAGGCATCTTGACAGCATTGATTAACAGGTTAACCTTGGACTTGTTTCATCACAAGAAAACAAGGCATTCATGGCATTCTAATGCAAACACCAGTTTGCTCTGCTTTCATTACACAGAAAAATTGTTTCCTCTATGGTAAACAATGCCAAGAGGACCCCAGAGTGGGACAGACATGCCCTTTTAACATACCAAACATTTTGTGGGGTGGACAAGCACCAATATGCGCCAAAACAGTAGGCAAAATTGCTCTTGACTTTATCTTATAACACACATGAATACAAAGAGTGATCACGGTTGAAAGAATAAACACTGCAGATCTCTCAACAGGAATTTTCCTTATGAAAAACTGCTTTCTTTTGGCATTTGTTGTGCATCTCAAATGAACCAGTTATCAGAACAGAAAAAACATTCCTACTTGTTCTCAAATCAACAGTATTTTCACTTACCATTAACATTCTAGGTGTGCAAAAAAACCCCCAAACCTATAAACTTGACTGTGAGCCTTGTTCCTTTTACTTTTCAGAGGTAAAACCCATAAATATCTAAAATATACTTTGATTCCTTTTCCAGGCTCCCTGAAAACAGTACAATTGATGTCAATTTTGATACAATTTTCTCACATTAAAGGACTTTGTTTGCTTAGGTATTTTTGAATAATTGTATTCATGCTGTGCTGGTTGTGGTTGGGCAAGAGGTAATTTTCTTCACAAATGGCTGGTTTGGGGCTGTGTTTTGGATTTGTGCTGAATACAGGGTTGATAACATAGAGATGTTTTTGTTATCGCTGAGCTGGGCTTGGACAGAGCCAAGGCCTTTGCTGCTTTTGCAATTCCATGCTGGTGACGGAGTTGGGAGTGCCTGGGAGGTTGGGAGGAGACACAGCTGGGACAGGTGACCCCAACTGACCAAAGGGATACTCCAGACCATGTGACATCATGGTCAGTACATGAAGTGAGGGGAATGGGGAGAACATTTGAAGTGATTGTGTTTGTCTTCCCATGTCACTGTTACTATGATGGAGTACTGCTCTCCTGGAGATGCCTGAACACTTCCCTGCCCTTTGGGAAGCAGTCAATTAACTCCTTGTTTTGCTTTGTTCATGTACACAGCTTTTGCTTTTCCTACTAAACCATTTTTATCTCAACCCACGAGTTATCTGAACTTTTAGCCTTCTGATTCTCTTCCTGAACCTGCTGGTGGGGGAGTGAATGAGAGCTGTGTGGAGCTTGGCTGCTGGCTGGAGTGAAACCTCAACACATAGGAAGAATAAGCATCACCAAATAATTATCCTATTATTACTTAAGACGGAAATTGCAGTAGGGCATGAAGGACCTTGTAACAAACCTCAGCCCTTAAGAAATGCAAAGCATACAAAACATGGATGATTCCTAGCACATGAACCCTAGGGAATGCCACATTGAAGTGGAGGCTACCCAGGCAGAGGAGGATCAGGCCCTAGAAGTCTCCTGTCTGGTTCCTTTCTTTTCCATGGTGTTGCACATTGGGAGAAAATACCTATAACCTGATTATTCTGGGGACAGATAGGAGGGACATAAGGCACTATGGCCTTTTGCCCCCAGCCAACTCAAAGAGATGGCCTTGAATTTAGACAGAGTTTATACACTGGTTATACGTGTGCAAGGCAAATTAAGCACAGTAGGACCAATTTGCAAACAATAATCTCTCTTTGTCAGTATGTCTGTAGTCAAGGAGAAAGATCCAAGGTTTGGATTTTAGGCTATTTTTGGGAAGGGATACAAGAAACAAGTTGTGAACAAGTTGTGAATCTAGTTTTGCCTGTTCTCTCAGTAAAGGAGGAATATGGGTAGGGATAGCTGGTAACAGCCAAGCTCCACTTATAATGGCAGCAGGTCACACTCACATGATACATTACAGAAAGGGCAAGGTCTGGTGCTAGCTGTAAATGGGGAGAGCAGCGTGTGGGAAGCAATTCAATTGACAGGCAAGGACCAAAGGTCACGTAATGGGGTTCAAGATTCTGTTTAACCATGCACAGCTCTAAAGCACGAAGTAGGTGAGGTGCAGCTCTCTGCATCAAATCACTCTGCGTGGGCTAAATCGCTGGAAAAGCAAAGCCCTCCTCACAGCAGCTGTATTGTTGATGGGCGCATCCCCGCGCTGCGCCCCACCACCCACCTCACATCCCACAGGCCGGGGGCAGGGACAGAGGGAGGCAGACAGCAGGCACAGACAGCTGCGGCCAGACCGATAAGAAAACCTGGGGATTTACGTGGTTCGTGTAACCAGATCTCCCGTCCCCGGAGGGTCTGAATGCGTTTGGCTGTGTGCGTTTTGCCACCTGCCCAGACCCGCCTGGATCCTGTGCTCCCCTGGCAGGAGGGAAGCACTTTGTGTGGCTGCTCACCGAGAGTACCGCGGGCGTGGCACAGGTCAGGGGGCTGCAGAGCAGCTGAGTCCTGAGAAGGCTCCTCATCTGTCTTTTTGGGGTGTCCAAGTGCAAGAAGGAAAAACAAAGCAGAAGATGGCCAGGAAGAGGATGTTTAAACACAGATGGTGGCAGTGCTCAAAGCCTCGTGGCATCAGCAGTGGCTCCTACAAAGCGCCAGCATACCATCCTCTCCGCTCCTTGGGAGCCCAAGAACAGGGCACAGGTCAAGAGAAAACTACTATGCCTAAATCCCACCAGACTATCCCATCCGCCCTGCTGGCTGGGAAGTTACAAAGCATTTTTCAACCATTCAGAGGGATTATTTGAAGTGTAAATACCTGAGGGACTCCTGGTTTGGGAGAACAGAAAGCATTTGTCTAAGCTTATTTCAGGGAAAATAATATATTTCCTGAACAGTTAAATGTGAATGCAGAAGGTTTTAACTTACAAAAGCACATAAACAAGCCACACAACAAGAGAGCAGTTCAAAGATTTCTCATTAACTTAGAAGCAGAAAGACATAACACCAAAAAACCTAAGGGATGGAGGGCTTTAAAAAGGCACATTTTAAAAAACGTTTAAGCTAGTCCTGAAATACTTCAGCCCACATTCAGCTAAAAGTTCAAGGAAGAAAAAAAGTACTAATTCCTTCGAAAACTTCCATGAAACAACACTACTTGTATTCACAAATATCTTGAATTAGCTCTTTGTTGAATTGAGAGAGTCTTTCCTGTTAGACCAATATTATGCATCAGAGAGGAATTATCCACCCTTTTGTTTTATAAAATGGGCTATTCACCAAATGCTGTGCCATTTAGCAGGCTTAATTTTATTTCATCATATGATTTTGTCTTTTAAGGTTGGTTCAAATAAGCCCTAGGTAACCTAGATTTTTATTTTTTAATAGAATAGTCATTATTTGAACAGTAGAAATTACTTTCTTTGGTCTTTTGCAGTTCCATATATGGTTTAGGACTCACATGCATGATTTATGTGCATGCATAGCTCCTCCTAATACTGGCTTGAGTGTTCCCCCGTCTTTGCAATTTGAGCTGCTGCAGTCAGACACCTGATAAGCTGCTAGAAACCAGAGCAAAGAGACGAGGGTGAGTAATGCTCTTTTGCAGACCACTCCCAGCAATGATACTGCACCTTGGAGGAAGGAGACACTCAGCAGGGGAAGGTTTTCTGCCCTACATTGCAGCTTTTTTATATCCTGCCCTGCACTGAAGTCTCTTCTACTCCTTCCCCTGGATGGTGTGGATTGACTGCTTGAAACCTGGTTGCAGCCCAGGACTCCAGGCAGTTTTGATCCTCTGTAGCCTAAAGGAGAAACCCTAGTAACTGGTAAAATCCTTCTGGAGCACAAGTTCCTTTACGAAGATCAAATACATTTACATGCCTGATTGACTCCCCATCTCTTTTCAAATCTGAACTGAAAACACATATTCTCACTCACTCAGATATAATTTACTGTCGCGCTTTACAACTGCGTTGTTGGACAGTACAGAAATCTGTAATTGTAGTTTGCACAGAAGACTATACATAAAATAAACTAGAAATATATAAGTCACCCTAGGGGACTATATTAAAGATGAGCATATAAAATACAGTCCCAAATGTACTATACTGCCAACTCTCCTGGAGTATCCTCGATCCTTGTCAGGAGCAACATCTCGGGCTCTGGAGTATACGTGGGCGTGGTAAGCACATCACAGGGATGCAAAAGGCTGGGCTCAGGCTTGAGAGGTAACACCAGCTATGACCTGTCTGCAGGTAGAAGGACTATCTTCTGATTTTTCACCAAAAGGATATTGTTAGGACATACTGCCCATTCATCCTTATGCAGGACTGACCACAGCTAGGCACAAACATATACGTATAGCATGTGCTATACAGGTGAAGAGCAGCTTTATTAGACCTTTAGCAAGCACAAGAGGTGAAATATTACTAGGAAAAAAGTTGGGTTTTAATTAAAGAAAAAGGCGGAATAGCTAAATATCCAGATACTCTGCTTCCCTTAGGGTTGTACTTCATGAATATTCCATTCACACAGTAATTCAGGAGCTACATCTATGAAACTTCTATAAACATTTATTATATGCCAGAAACCATATCTTCACAGTTCAGCCTATGGAAGTTCAGATATATCTAACCCTCTGATACCCAGCAACAGCTTCCAATAGCCTAACATTAGATAATTAAAGGATTTCTCTCCTTGTGATACCCAGTCACTTCATGACCCCTTTAACAGACTGATTCATAACAGCAGCTTTTAAGTCAGGGAGATGCTATCCTGTTATTGGGCCAGAGGACAGAGCCAGGAAGAAACTAAAAGGCAGTGTAGTGGTGGAGGCAGGACAGAGCCAAAACCTGCCATCGTCTTTTCCAAGTGATGACAAAATCTGCTGAGCTCGCAGAGGCTGGTGGGGCTCAGCAGGATGTGCTGCCCCAAGCGTGCATTAGCTAATTCAGACAGTGTAATTTGGCACACCTCTGCTGCCTTCAGCCGCACTCCATCAGCCTACACCCCCTGAGCCTCTTGGACCTGGGTCTAAAAAGTATATATTTCACCCACCTTTGATAGCTCTGGTAACAAAATACTGCAAAGTGCATTGCTGGAACCAAATCTGCCTCAGCAGGACACCAGAGTGGAAAACCTAAGATTTCTTTCTGTCTCCCTGATAACTACTCTCACTCACAAACACGGTAACATACCAGTGAATGCTTTTTGCATACCTATGCATTTCTCTGAAGGACAGAAACGTTTTGCAATTCATCTCTATTGGTACTATTCATTATGCTGCTCAATTACATTAAGTGCCCTAATTACTTATTTACAAAGGGTTAGTAACAGCTGTACTTTTTACCTGACCTATATACTAAGCCTGGAGGCAGCAAACACTTTTCTGCATTCATCTCTTGCAGAAGCAGCTTTCAATAGCCCTTTGTTTCCCATAAAGCATCAGGTCAGCAGAGCTGCAGAGGGAAGCATGACTTTCAGTTGACAGTGAGCCCAGAGCCTGGGAGGCCTGGTGCTTTCCTGACTAATCTTGCTGTGGTCTGTACATTTATGCCAGTGAAGACAGGGGACCTTAGCCTGTGTTCCCACCGATGGCACACACAGACTGGGGAATGTGATCTCCTCAAGGTACCCACAGTGGACAATGCACTGTGAGGGGTGCTGTGTGCTAAGGCCACCTCTGGTAGGTGCCTGCCTGATAACACCAACACTGGGGCACTGGAGACCCCACCAGCCCAGGGAACTGGCAGCTGGCCCCACAGATTCACCTGTCCTCCCCTGTGGCTCTCTGGTTCTTCCATTCCCTGCCTGATTTATAGAATCACAGAACACATAAGGCTGGAAAGGACCACAGAGGATCATCTGGTCCAACCACTCTGCTCAAGAAGGGTTAACCCAGAGCACATGGCACAGGATTATGTCTAGGCAGTTCTTGAGTATATCCAGTGAGGAAAATTCCACAGCCTCTCTGGGCAATGTGTTCCAGTGTGTGGTCACTTGCACAGTAAATTCTTCCTCATATTCAGATGGAACTTCCTCTGCATCAGTTTCTGTTCCTTGCCTCTTGTCCTGTTGCAGGGCACCATCAAGCAGAGCCTTATCCATCCTCATGGCATTCTCCGTGCAGATACTTATGACATTGATGAGGTCCCCTCTGTTTTTATATCTTGAGGCTGAACTCTCTCAGCCTTTCCTGGTGAGAGATATACTCTAGAGCTTTGACCAACATAGCAGCTCTCTGCTGGACCTACTCCAGGGTCTCCATGTTTCCCTTGGCACCAATCAAGAATTTCTCATCTGTCCAAGAACATCAAGTGCAACAGCCCCTTTACCACAACTTGTTTTGGATTCAAGGTCATCCTATCTCCAGCTGGAATATTCTTCTCTGGCTAAAGAAGCAGTTTGTCCAAATTTTTTTACATGTTTTCTAGTCTACTGTACTACTCCCACTGTCCTCTTGGATTTAATAAAGTAAGACACCCTCTTTTTGAGATGCAGTGTCCAAAATTGGACCCAGTAGTTTCAGAACATTTTTTTCTGGTGAAGCAGAAAATGTGAATCATGTGTCTCCTTGCCACCTTACAGTCCCATTCACATGCTGTAGGCAGGTGGGCTGTCACTTAATACTGTGTCTGTGTACTGCTGTCTATTTCCATTTAAATCTAAATTTTCACCCACCTTATATTCACCCTGATTGAGTTATAGCCTATTTTTTTTCAGTCCATATCTCCACTCTCAACATTATGTGGAATGTTAATCCAGACTTTCAACCTCCTTGCAGCACTACTGATAAGAATAATCCCTACTCCAGTATTCAGGTAACCAGTGAATTACTGAATAATCTCAGTGCTCAGAACTGCTGAAAAGGTGGTTTTACAGATGTGAGGCTGCAGCTGCTGCTCTGTATCCCCATATCTACCCAGTAGCATGGCTGAGTTTCTATTCCCAACACACACAGAGTGCTCATCCAAACGGGAAGCATACGTATGGCCTGGTTGTGCTTACCCTCTCCATCCACTAAGGCAGTCTCTGCAGTAGCTAGCCCTGGATCCTCCGCCTCCCTGGCTTCCCCAGCCCTGCTCCAGCTCCCATTCAGAGCTTCTTGTGCACAAACACACACAGACGAATACACACACAAGTCCCCAAGGAAAACTGCACACGGTGTGTCCTTCCCAGGTGCCTGGACCCTAGTTGGGCAGGTGACCTCTTGACCATGGGCTGACTCCCACAGCTGGCACTGAAAGCACACACATGCAGAAGAGTCAATCAGCTGTGAGTACACTTGCCATTCCTGTTCATGCACATCTGCCCCCTTTTATCCCTTATTCCCTATTTTCCCAGACTTGGTCCTTCTCAATCATCTTTGATCCCTCTTCCTCTGTCTCTGATTCTTTCTCAACAATAAAGCCTGCCCATCCTCACAGCCACCCTGTGAACATCCCAGAGTAGGTGTTGTACAGTCTCTAGGTGCCATCTTCCAGCATTCCATTAGCTCTGGACAGTGACTCCTAAAGGCTGTTGAGTGCTGCAGGGATCTTCCCCCACCTACTCCACAGGATCTCACCTTGTACCCTGGACACATCACTTATTTTATGATTATCATTTCGTACACTGCACAGCAGACCATGATTTCAGCTTGTCAATGACAACTGCTAGGCGCGCTAGCAGACAACATATGCACTCAGAGATTCTTCTGAAAGGAAAATTATAGATACATTCCTCAGATCAAACTATGTACACTGCTCTGCCAAAGCCAGTGCAGTTTTGACCTTTACCTCATGATAAACAAAATCTACTCATCAGCTGCTCATATTGTGACTGGAGCCTCATGTGGGCCTACACACATCCCCAGGGACAGCCAAATAAGACAGACATTCCTACTGCAAGGGTCTCTCATGAAGTGGTTGGTGCAAGGCACAGGCACAACATCCAGATACAAGTGGAGATTCCTGCCAGGCTTGGTTTCTCTGAGGCTGTCAACCCAGGAAACTCACTGTTTCTGCCTTGGGGAGAGCTCCTGTGGTTAAGCAATGCCATGACAGGGTATGGATGCTCACACACACACATGGGGAGCTGCTGAAGCCTTGCTAGGTAGCACACTCAGGGAGACACATTCCACCCTCCTGAAAGATGATAATGTGAAGGGAAGCAAGCAAAATCAACAGAGAGGGGAGATGGACACTTGCTGCTGCATTACAGTATGGATTAGGCAGCATTTTGCTGGAAGAGAATTCACTGTCCAATCACTTTCACACCATCCTTAAATCAAGGTGCATGAATGGAGAGACATTTAAGCACAACCTTCAGAATAGAAGGGATCGATTATTCTTTTGAAGGCGTAAGTAAAGACACAAAGGAAAACTTAAGATTCAGCTACTAAAAATATATAAGGTCTCTGTGTTTCTCCCTCCCTTCTGGCCTTTCTCCAGAGCTGGCTGGAGAGCACCCAAGCACGGTAAACACAGGAACCCCTACAGTCAATCTCTTCCAAGGGGGTCTAACCTTCCCTTTGATACAACTCTGCCTCTTTTTCTCCTCCCTATGATGTGTTCCTGAGGTAGTTCTGCCGCTCTCTAATCAAAACAAATATTTTTCAGCTCCTCAGAGGAACAAATAAGGTTTTGTGAGGCCAAGCATTACCTTGTGGACTTGGTCAGCTAATCAGCTACTCATTTGGTTAAAGAGAGGGCACATCCTGATCCTCAAAGCATTCACCTCTCCAAATGCAAAGTCTCTACCCACTCACATCTAAAATTTGAAACTAGTCCATAGGTCCACTGATGCACCCAAACTTCAGTACCTATGTGGGATAGACACATATATTCCAGTGCTGGCTTTTAGCCACCCACAGTGGCTGTCAGTCGCTTGACAATGAGAGCTTACCTTCCCACAGCAGCTTTCTCCACAACATAGCACAAACATGCAAGAGGCTCAAAGAGCTGAGAAGCCCCTTTCTTGCAGCTTCGCTGGGTAAAACTTGGAGGACAGAGCCAAAATTGCTGGAGGGGAGGAACTAGAGGCAGCAGAAAGATAATCCTTCACACACATGGTGAGAGCGCTGGCTGCAGTTCTCACATCTCTGTAAATATTGCTCTAAACAGAAAGTCAGTTTACTTCCACAAGATTATTCTGTTTTGATGTTATTACTCAGCATGTGGCAGGTGACATGAGAGTACAGATCCTCCTGTGACGTAACATTCCCTAGAACAATATCATGTTATTGGGACAGTAGAAGTGGGAGTGTGGAAAAAAACGGCACGAAGCGTGACACTTAAAAATCACAAAAATATTAAGATATGTTAGAAATTACAGTGCTACTTTTAACACAAATTTACTGAAACTGCCATTATTTCATTATGTGGTTTTGTGCTGCAAAGTGGATTTGATTGGCAAAACAATTACTTAGAGATGTATTTACACCCTGTAAACAGAGTGAAGCAAATTAAGACCTATCCAAAGGGTAACACATTTAAATGAAAAGACACCTTCTTCACTATCCATCCATGCATACCAAAGTGAACATCACCAGCTAGCAAAATCCTTTAAACTGCATACATTTTACTTGCTGAAAATAAATCCATGCTAATGGACACAATGGCATATACCTAATGTATCACATAACCAGCTTAATATAAAAATAGGTATCAATAGAATTCTAATTCATACATGATGCTACAGAAAATGCTAATTTGAGAAATGTGATACTGGATTACAACATACTCAGAAAGGGTTTTTGCTTCAACATGCAGTAGAGAGGTAGAAAATTCAGAGCAAACTGATAACATGCTTGATTTGTTTTTCAGAAATCTCTAGAACTCTGTCATCTTGTTACAATTAATCCCAAACTCAGAAAGAGATTAATATGGTATGTGAGGTAAGAATTGGATGCTATGTCTGGCTACCATGTGACATGAGAGAGACTTTCACACATCCATTTGAGTTATTCCAGTTTCATTCCTCTGTTGTGACAGTGGAGCACAGAAAAAGTATCATGGGGTGGTGGGTTATCTTATTTTATACCACCAGCAAAGTGAAAAAGAAATTAGAAATATTTTTGCCTTATCATCATCAACAGTGACAGCTTAAGGAAAAGAGGAGCAACTCCTCAAAAGTTCCTCCACCATTACTCCATTGTGTTGGTAGGCTCACATATGGACAGTTTCAGAGCTCACTCATGCTGCATGAAACACTCTTACATCCTTGAATAATTTAGAAAAATACATAGACTCATTTGATTTTCCCTGTAATCATTCAGTACTGATGTTATCCCTTACAGAAATCTCAGAAATCTTGGCAACACATACTGAGAGTTCAGGTGATGCAGAAATATTTAAATAAAGGAATTGGCCCAAAGAAATCTGTCATACTTTATACAGTAATTATACAAATTGCTGGCATCTTCTGTGGGTGAACAACACCCTGGATATGTATAACAAAGCAGTCAACAGATTTAGCTGCCCTGATTGGCACTGAAATGGCAAATCACTGCAGGTGTTGACAGTATAACATTAAGAAATGGAAGAAACAGAAAGAAAACTATTTTTCCACTCTGTCCACAATAAGCAACCACTTTCCTCAGAGCAGGCAGGTAGCTCAGCCTTTCTTGCTTTCATTTCATCTTGGGGAAACAGACCACAAGCACAGCAGCAAGAATTTCAGGTCTCTGGAGCACTGGGAGGACAAGCTGGGCAACAAGGAAGTGCAGGGCATTGCTTCTGTCTCTCTCGAGCTTCCTATACTCTAATGTTACAGACTGTGCTTCACACACTGTGCTGCTACTGTGGGAAGGATTGCTATTGATCATCTCCAGTTCACATGCAAAAATCCATATTATTATTTTGTTGGGTGCCTCCAGGGAGGGAAGTGGCATCAGGAGCAGATGGTAAGGGGGTAGCAGCTTTCTGAAAATCAAAGGTGACAGTTTTGCATGACTAAAATGCTTAGTGAGACTTCTATCCTGCACCTCTCCCACAAATGCCTACTATTCCAACTGCTGGACTGGAGTCTTGTGTGCAAAGTGAACCCAGAGATCTGTGGGTGACAGCCTCTGGCTCCTGCCTGAGTGAAGGACACAAAGTAAGCCATCAGCTCTCTGCACTGAAATGATTTGAGGAAATTTCTCTCCTGGGGGCAGTTGTGCACAATTAGCTCAGAATCTCTGGGATTTGTTCCAGTGGAATTGATTCCCAATAGGCCCCACCGCTCATCAGTGCAGGGCAGTGCAGCGGAGGGAGTCCTGCCAAGAACGCATGTGCAGGGATCTCTCCATACACATTCATTCCAGCCCCATCCCATTCCTGCACACACCTTGCTAAGAGTGGTGTGCATTTCAAATCAACTCTGCTGCAGGTTGAGCAGCACAAGGGATTGAGAGATTTCCTTCCATTCTAGGGCAGTAACAAATTGACAGGCCTGTTGGTCACCAACTGTGCCTGAAGGAATCACTCACTGCTGAACACCTCAACAACCATGCTCCAAAACTCCTCATGGCCACCCACCCCCCTCCATCCAGACTTGGCCATCCTGTGAAATGATTCCTGGCCCTGCTCCATCTCCACCTCCTACATGGACATCACCACTTTGCACCAGATAGGATGACTGAGGATCATTTTCACCCTCCTCTAGCCAACCAGCCCTGCCCCTGCCCCTGTCCTGCACACTGCATCACCTGCAACACTGCCTAGTGCCCCTCCAGCCGCAAAACACTGGACACAGATTGGTCACTCCACCCCTGCCTCAGCTGTTGCACTCACAGAGAGCTAATGGCCCTATGTTTTTTTTCAGATAACCGACTTTGGAGGCATAATCCTGAAAAGGTGTCCCTCAGCAGCAGAAATGTGCCTACTTTTGCTTTGCTGCCTGCCTGCTTATATATCCTCCCACTTCATGAAATATGGAACTGTGACTGCAGCCACTGGTGTCTGTCAAGATTATGTGATTACACTAACTACCTAATAAATTTATTTCTTTACATAACAGCTAAGCAGATGCTTCACACCCCAGCAAGCATTCAGCAGAGAAGAGGATCTTAACATCAACACAGATTAAAACCAGAGTTCCATGGAAAAACATCTCACAATTTGTGCAACTCAGCCAGTTTCAATAGAAATTATCTCTGGCCCATAAGATAGAGAGAATGTGAAATTATTAGCAGAGACAAGGGAGAGGAGGCACAAAAAGAGGAAGAGGAACAAATAGCAGTGCTGACTAAACTGGGCAGGAGAGTTGAGACAGAGCACAGATGTGTTTTCAAGGGCGCTGAGTGTGCTTCAGCAGTAGTCTTTGCCTTTTCCCACAAGAAGCTGCTATCTGCAGGGAAAAACACGACACAACAAAGCAGGCACAAGTGTACAGCTCCTATTCACTGCCAAAGCTGGTTATCAGCAACGAGGCCCCATATCCCACAGAGTACTTGTAAATTTACTGTCGGCTTTTTGTGATGTGCAGATAGGTTCATTGTGTGGTTATCTCTGTGGTAAAGACTGCCAGGGATTTGGGAGCTTTATGGTATTGACTAAGACCATGAAAATAAAAGGCCTGGGACTGAAAATATTAACCCTTTATGAACCAGGGGGACCACTTTTTCTTCCTGGGTAGGTTCTAGTGCAGAAGAAAAACAACATGATCCATTAAGAGGAATTAATTTACGTAATGCAGCCAAAGGCCTAAGCCTGGGACACTGTGGGGATCTGGCTGCTTCCCAGCCAGGATGATAAGATGTGTTAACAAGTGCCATTGGCAGTGGCTGCGTAATGAATAGGATCAGCACCATAGTGACCCAAACCTGCTGCATATGTGGCTTCTCCATTTTCTGAGCATGACAGACCCTTAGTCTGAAATTACCAGAGGTAATAAATGAAAGACAAAGGGATTAAATGCTACAAAACTCATCCTAAAACCCCAATGGTTCATAAGAGACCTATCATTTTCTCTGCTTCTCCCCTCATTCAGTAGCACCAAGGGAGCCAGCAGTGGGGTGAAGCTCCAGACCCCCTATACTATGCCATGATTTGGCAGCCCCTGAGCCAACCTTCCTTCTCCCGGGTGCCCAGTCACCTTACTAGTGATGCCTTAAATTTTAACTTTTATATTTTTCAGATTCTGTGCTGTTTTTGTGTGTAGTTTGTGTGTAGGGTTTCATATTGGGTGCTGGTAAGCTCTCTTCACAGAACAGGTAGACAAAACAATTCCTTTTCTAGCTTGGGATCAAGGACAACCAATACAAATTTCAGGCCCAAGGGCGTAAGCAGTGGCGAATTGAAGAGAGAAAAACAAGGAGAATGGAGCTTCATAACCTGAAGCTATAATTGGACAATTGACTCTAATAAGTTAATAGACCAAAACTTCTAAAAGTGCGAGATCTCGTGATCAGTCATCCAGTTTTGTGACCATTTTGGGGTTCATCTCATGTGTACCCTGTCTGGGTTCTCGTACTGCCCATGGTGTATCTACTGAGGCCTTTTAATAAATACCTGCTTTATCCTTTTGCTCTGTCTAGTCTCTGTTCCAGGTCAGCCTCTCTAGGTATCAGTTCTGGAGGCTACAAAGAGATGGTGAGGCATCAGTAGCTGCTCCTACCTCCACCTCACAGCATGGGGAGATGCTAAAATAGGACCATGGGAAATGGACAGAAATGATGACATGCAGACAGGGACACCTCGTCATTATCTTCAAAATGGAAAATGGACTTTTCTTAGCCTCAGAGGGAGCGTTTGCATATAATTTAGCAGGAAAGGGAAGAAAACATTGAAATATATTCTTCCAACAAGCAAACCCCAGGCTATCAACATTCTCTGGAAAATAACAACATCCAGTTTTTCCCCTCACAGAGCAGTAATTTTAATTAAATAGATAGATCACATCCTAATAAAAATATATATGTTAAAATACAATGGAGATGATCATATGACATGGACATCTGCAAATGGTATGATCCCACAGGCCTCCTCAGGAGGATATGCACCAAAGTTGAGGGAGAGCTGTAAAAACAGGCTCTCTGCAGAAACATTCCTTTATCTCTGTATTCTTTCCTAGGAAAGGAAGTACAGTTCAAAAGAGGAAAGCTTGAAGAAATCTACCCCAGTTATTAAGGAAGTTGTCTTTAATGTCTAGATTTGCATATCATTTCAGCATTTTCGTAGTAACAGCAGAAGTTCTTTGATAATGCAAAGAACTGTGTTAGAGGAATGACAGCTTTCTCTGAAAACATCTCCCTGAGAAGCATCTGGACACTGGAAGAAAAAAAGGTATTACAAAAAAGGCAGGGAAAAAGTGATTTTCTTATTGATCTGAAGTTAATGATCTGCCACAGGGGGTTACAACTTTTCAGGTGCCTACAGTCACATACGGCAGCTCTACCTTTGTAGTCTGGATACTTAATCAATTGGGAAAATGTTATCTACCAGCCACAGAAAATGAATGTAAAATTTCTACAAAGCAGTCCATGTATAAAATCTAGCTGAGAAACAAAATAAAAATGCCAGGCAGAAGAAACTGAAAATTTGGGTGAACTGGATGAATGACATCTCAGAATTACAAAGCGTTGTACACAGCATGTGGGGTGAGGGCTATGCTTTAGCATGTGGGGGCAGAATTGTTTGGGCAATGGGGCAGGGGCATCTTCAGCTCAGTAACGGGCTGTGGGGGGGCACCTACAATGAATCTGACCATGCCAAGCTCTCCAGTCTTCAAATAGGGAATGAACACTTCCAGCTCTCACCAGGAAAATCTGATGCAGATACCTATTTGGAGACTGTCTCCTTGAAAGCAAAAAACTATCAGTCCTGCCAGTCCAGTGGAAGGTTTGCAACTCATTTACAAACCTTTTCTGCTCTGAGGAAGGAAAACAGCACATTAAGGCCAACTTACTAAAACAATCCTTATCAGTGGTGCAGAAAGTGATAAATACAGGCAAGTGGAAACTAACTACTCATGACTGGGGCAAGCAAGATATTTTCCTATTCATTTTTCAAATTTCCCACATGGGGACATTTGCCAGCAGGCCCCAGCTCCCTGCAAGGCAGCCTGCAGGAAAATGGAGCAGCCACATCTTCCCCAGCAGTGCCAGAATAAGTGCAGGTCCCCTGGGATCACTCTCCAGCCTGTTCACAGTTTGATCCCACTTAACTCCAGCAAAAATCAGAATATTTTGTTGCTAAACAGAAGACTGAAGGCTGTTATGCAAATCATTCTTATCCTAATGCACAGGCAAATGACTAAATTAGAGCAGTAGGATTAGATGCTAAACTGTCAATACAATAGATCAACTTAGAATATGGTAAAAATAAAAGAAAAAAGCTGACAGTGGAGTTTTGGGTCTACCAGTCAAACATTTCAAGTAGTGACATCTTCTCTTTCTGTGGAAAATTCCCCTAGAGGAGGATAATGGACTAATTAAGGTAATTAAGGGTGAAGGCATCAGGAGCTTCTCTACAAATCACAGGGAAAAAGTCGCCAAGGCACTGAGCCCTCTGCTTCCCCGAGCCCACGTTGCCTGCAGCGTGAGGGGGGCCACACTCAGGCCTCACACTGCAGGGTCCATTTCCCCCCAGCTGGATGGATGGAACTGTCACCTCCTGTCTTGCAAGGAGATGGCCAGCCCCAGGCTCCATGCCACGGCAGAGGGGAGCCAGTGCAGGGCTCCCCCCAGCACCATCACGCAGGAGGCATCTGTGGCACTTTGGTCTGCAAGTCCAGTGAAGAGCCCTCTTCTCACTCTTCTAGCCCTGCAGAACAACATTTTTCTGTAGTGTTAAAATCTCAGGACAGTAAAACCTGTGCTTCTCCCCAACTCATCGTGCAATCCTTTCTTTCCCTTTCTGTTCTCCCTGGCTGCAGAGCAAGCCCAGCCTGCCTGTTTCACCTTCAAGTGGAAGTGTCTGATTGTTAAAGTACAGTACAAGTAGCACTAAGCTCTGATATAGCAATTTCTGTCTGAGACGACTTAGCTTTTGATCTCTGGATGCAGCTAATTGCCAGCTATGCAGACATTTGTAGAGGAAAAAACAATCACAAGCAATTTCAGAAGCGAGATGCTTGATGCTTAATCTTGCACCTGTCCTAAGAACTGAAATGGGGTTTTCTTAGTTTGGATCATGCTGCACAGAGCCGCAGATCAGCCAAAGGCAGAACATTTCAAATGTCAAATAGATGCAAATCTACTGCTCTCCCACATGATAAAAAGAGAAAATCAACATGATAATAAGGTGTTCTATTCAATATATTCACGTTAACAGCATTATTCATGTCTTGAAAATAAAGCAATAAATCATATACAGAATAATTGGGGAAAACAGCTACATCCATTGTTCATTTTGGTCTTTATTTTTTTCTTCTTGTGGGCAATTCTAGGACAGCAGAGAGCCAAGTCTTATTTCTCCAGGGGAAAAAAAGAAACAATGTTATTTTCAGACAGGGAAGGGAGTAAGGTAAGACAGGACAACTCTGAGTATACCTAATCAAGGTTCAAATACCGGCACATAAAACAAGTCCTGGCAAAAAAATCTCCTCTGACTAGCAGCTGATTAGGAGTGTCTCAACTGTAACTGCCCAACTACAAATGTAAGCTGTGACAGACATCTCACTCCCACCACCAACTTGCTTCTATTCTCTGGGGTGTAATAACTCATCTCAAACCCTTGAAACTTGGTTATTTGGGATTGCCTTGAGAAATGTCATACCAAAGTCCCATTTAGCCCTAAAAGCAGAGCAATTCAAAGCTTGCAGTGGGGGTTTCAGAGGGGCTATGTGAAACAGGGCAAGTGCCTCTGCCTTGCTCCTGTGCTGCTGCCAGTCTGGGACACGGCTGTGCCAGAAGGTGTGGCCATGCTGCCTGGTTTAACTTGTGCCCCAGAGTCTTCTTCCCTCAGATTAATCGTCCTCCACACCCCACTGGTATTCTGGCATCCCCAATATGCAGAAGCAAAAGTGCAATTCTGCACCACAGGAAAAGCCACTTCTCTGCCTCCGCTCCAAATCCAACAGTCAGCTTGCCCATTGAGAAGTCCTTGAATGCTTTTAGCAAACATTTCACAATGACTCAAGCTGTCTTTCACGTTTTCCTGAGCTAAGGGATCATGATTTTATATAAGCAGTCACTTTTCCCCTGACAGCCCTAACGTAGAATTTTGTTTCAGTGCAGTGAAGTATTTCGGCGGTTCTTCAGAGTCAAGACTAGTTTTGGTTATCTTGAATAATTTTTCATCAGTTATAAACATTGTCACTCTTTGCTTGTATCACTTTCTCCAGACCTTTTAGGAAGATGCTGAACACCAGACCCAGGCCTTGTGTCTGTAGGACCTCCTCCTGGTGTATGAGGTGCCTGTGTCTTCCAACCCTCCGTTTTCTGGGGTTTAGCCCATAAGTAACTTCTCCTGGTCTATAGTAAGCAACATTTGTTACGAGCCATTCTTGTTTCCTTAAGGTTCTGTTGAAAGCCTAACAGCCTGAATAAGCACAATATGTATGCATATGGTATCCTTCTGAGAGTTCTTGTGGCTTTCAAGCCTGACCTTCCTCTCCACCTGTGCTTCTTCTCAAGCCTTCAACCAAATCTGGCCACTGCAAATCAAACCTTTGACTGACCATTACTCCCCAGGATCACTCCTGAACCCCTGTTCAAAACCTGGCATCATATTCCCACTCACATCCCTCTAAACCCAGAGCTGATAGTAGTGCCAGATTACACATAGTTAGCAATTCAGAAAATTCTTATTTGTGGTGTGTGTTTTTTCAGGACTCCTGTGTAAACACCATCTGGTGCTGAGAATTTGTTAATGTTTAGTTTATCAATTTGTCCTAACATGCCTTTTCCCAACACCTCCATTTGAGGTGGTTCCTCAGACTCCCTCCCCATTCACGGCATCTCCATCACAGTGAATGCCAATGCATGCAAAGAATTTGTTCAGCTTTTTGACAATGCCATTGCTGTCTGCCAGTGGATCTTTTCACACAAGGGTCATTTATTGGCCCCAGCAGCTCCTCATCATGTCTATGAACCATGGACAGATACTGCACAGACAAACTGATCACATTAATATTTATAAATCAGATAAACTTTAAATGCATCTATACTTCAAATACATGCTGCTAAGTTTACTATGAAAATTTCAGATGGAAAACACCAAATGTGATCTTGGTACACATCCAAATATAAATGTGAATTCTTTTGAGTATTTCCCAAACAGGAGCAATTTTTATCTTAGGGGATATACCAAAACCAACTACTACACAAGCACACTGTATAGCCTCCAGTCATGTCAAACATTTGTTATCAACAGAGATGAATGAAGCCTGGAACAGAACCTTTCTTTGTGTTAAATGTTCCACTGAATCCCTGAAAGTACTCAGCTGGAGAGAGAGAAACCAAATACAAGATGACCCTTACCTGGCCAGCACAGTGCTTTTGAAGCCCCTGTTCATGTGGAGAGTTGTTAAGAAGACATAGGTGAAGTTGCTCATGAAAATTCATAACTAGTGTTTCAGTAGTGGAAGGTAAAATATTTATTAAAAAAGGTGGATTGAAGACAAAAGCCCTGAGATCAGTTTATCATATGTAAAATAAGCAATAAAGGTGACTGTTTAACATTTACTTACAATCCCAACTGAAGCCATATACATACAATCCCAAATGAAGCCCTTAGAAAAAGTGAAGGTGGCAATAAGGGGTAGCAGCTTCAACAGCGCTGGAAGTCAAGAGAGCACCTTCAGTGCAAATGAAAGGGAGATGATGAGAATGATTTATAAGGGCAATGATTAATCATTCACTTTATGTGAGAACAGACTTGGGCACTTTATTAAATATTCAAGGTAGAAGAACAACATCTAATAACACAAAATCTTGTTTTGCAACAGCTTCCAAGCTCTTACTTTTCTTCTGTAAAAGCGGTTTGAATTTTAGATTATTGAGGCTTCAATTTTGGGTTTGGTTTTTCTTTGTCGGCTTTTTTATTTTTCCTGAATTAAAGATGACATAAATACATTTAAGTTTAGAGTTTAAGTGTGGAAAGGACAGAGTTTTATTTGGATACAAGAATTGTTTTTTCATCTGCTGTTTATTTGATCCAGGAGGTAAGGAAAGCAATCAAAACAATGAGGAACGCACTCTTGGTCCCACAGGAAATTTGCCTCTTGTAGCAGGCAAATTAATTGGAATGCTGTTCAGAGCTGAAATATATCACTGTGTATTCATCTACACTGGGCATGGCAACACATAAAGAACATTACTCACATAGACACAGTAAGGATAATAAACCAGCAACACATGTCTGGGAACAAAAAGCAACACTTTCAAGCTCATCTGTCAGACTTCTCATGTACTTGAGGTGAGGAGATGGGGGGAGGAAACAAGAGGAACCTGAAATAGCACAGTGTCATGTGGGAAGGTAATATCATCACAGAGCTCTGAGCAGCAGAGACAGATATTTAAAATTCTTTTTCATTAAAGAACATTTTTAGATGCTTGGCTATTTCCCTTCTTCTTTCTGTTTTCTGCGTATCATTTTAATGAATATGAATATTCCTGAATATTTTATTTATATATGTTCCCCCCTCCTTCATTGTAATTCTACCTTGTTACTAAGTGACAAGGCTGTGCTGTTGCTATGTTTTTTCCCTCAATAATCCTGCTCATTTGATGCTGCCATTCTTCTCCCTGTACAAACAGGCCTCGGCCAGCAATGGGTTGAAACAGCTGGCTTTGTTTCAAGGTCCCAGATTTCACTGCTGTTGGTAAAGGCACAGGTTATGATGAATCCACAGATGAGCGGCCCTCTGAGACTTCTTTACTTTTGCTTCACCACAAACTGCAGCCTCCTGGGCTCGCAGTCTGCCAAAGGCACCCAAACCAAACCAAAGAGCTGAGTGATCTGCCACAGTGCTCAGAGACTTCATTCGCACGTAAATCCATCTGCAGGCACTCGGCCTGCGTCTGAGTCAGGAGACCCTCTTTGGATACAGACACGCGCCCCGAGCCCACCTGAGGTCTCACACAGAGAATTTAAATGAACAGAGAGATTTCTCACTCACAAGCAACGCAGTTACAGACACCTATTGTGCTGGAAAAACACGTGCGCATTCATAGGGGGGCCTGCCCCAGGTGCAGCCGCAGCAGGAGCTCGCCAGCTGGGCTCCGTGCCGATCCCCCCTCACTGCCCAGCCCAGTGCGCGCCCAGGGACAGGCAACGTGCGGGACACGGCCCGCCTGAGGGGCACATCCAGCCCCGTGGGAGCTCCGGGCTGCTGGGCCCGCCGAGCCAGCCAGGGCCTCAGCTGAGGGGCAGCCGCGGCCCGGGCCCAGCACACGGGGCCCGGCAGCTGGCCCGGCCGGCTCGGGGCCCCCGGCAGGAGCAGGGCAGCCCCTGAGCCCCGGCGAGCACCGGGCGGCTCCGGCTGCTGCGAGAACTTGAGAGAATGTGCGTCTGGAGAGACCATCACTAAATACAGCGTCATCTTCCAAACACCCTGGGAACAGCGCTTCACCCACCAATTCCTGCTCCAAATCTATTTGGATGTTTTCAAATTATGCTGACCTTGATACTACACTGCAATCTGGCTACAACATCAAAATATAGCTCCCCATTTGTAAAAGCTTGCACTGTAGTATCAATCAGTTTATTTTTTACTAAATACATTCACACTTCTTTCTCACACATCTCAAATTTTAGTTAACAACCACCAATGGTATAATTTAAAATATAAAACATATCCTGTGTTACATAACCACAACCAAGAAAATAAAATTAAAAAAAAAAACACCCAAAAAACCAAACAGAAAATAGGCCCATTTGTTTGCTCTCCTGCCATAATTTGAAAAGCAGATGATCTGGGTTTTTTTTTTTTACAATTGCTTTAAGAACATAGCTTTGTCAGCCAGGCTCCTGTTCTGAACCAATTTTTCCAGTTGATTTGCAGACCCCTTAAAATGGGTGTTCCTAATCCTGTTGTAAACACAGACATGACAGATACCATCCTGGCAGATACCTCTCAAGCAGCAGCATCCATCGCAGCTGGGAGAGACGTGCTGAGGCAAGGCTCATCTTCATCCCACTGCATAATCCCAGGTTTTCACACAGTAAACTTTTGTATCTGAGCCCAACAGTCTGTTCAGGAAAAGACCAGACCTCATTTTCCCAAGCTGTCTCACATTCCTATTATTTTGCTACCCCTGATAAAGGCTGGTTTGCAGATAGTTACCGTTCTCTACCCTTCCCACTCCCCAGTTCCCTCACCAAGAACAACTGCATCACAGCTTTCAGGCCCTAATTGGTCTATTTTAGCATGGTTTGCAATTAATTTAAGTAGGAAAAAATAGGGAGCCAAAATTCACTGATGCAGACATAGAGATTTACAGTGTGGAAAAAACAAACTCGCCTTGTTCCTCTTGAAGTCTGATTTTTGGCATGTTTAATTTTGAACAAGTTTATCTCCTGCTTGTTGACTTGAAGTCTGAACTGGTGTCAAGATGCTCAGTGGCAATAAGTGGCACATTTTCCTCAGTTTCCTTCAAAAAATTAATTGTTTTTGACCTGAGAGCTGTAAACTTAATTTGGCTGCTTATCCAGTGAGATCCTACTCATGCAAAGGTTTGTTTCTGCTTGAACACCACATTGAATAAAGGTATTTTTGAATGAAGCAGCAGTGGAGCATGGAAATTGTGCCACCTTTCACTTTTATAAAAAGCTGAAGAATGCTTCAAGCTTTGTAAGTTTTCCTCTCAAACACACCCTATAGTCTATTCCTTCATGAAGTCATCCCATACTGAGTTCAGCTAGCATTGTTTTTAAAAAGAGTACCAGCTATTGTCCAGGATAAAGCAACAAATTTACAGCAATTTTTAGCAAAGGAGAAAAAGTCGAATTAGCGATTTCTCAGCCTCAGTCTTGACAGTATGTATATGACCTGTTTCTCTCATATTTGCCAGGCTTTCTCACCAGGCTAATAATCAAGCTATAATAGCATCTGGCAATCCCAGGCACACTTATAGGCTGAGTGGAGAAGTAATTGAGAGCAGCCCCACAGACAAGGACTTGGGGCTGCTGGTGGATGAGGGCCTGGGGGCAGCCCAGAAAGCCCAGAAAACCAAATCTGTCCTGGGCTGCATCCAGAGCAGCGTGGGCAGCAGGGGAGGGAGGGATTCTGCCCCTCTGCTCTGCTCTGCTCTGTTGAGACCCCACCTGCAGAGCTGTGTCCAGCTCTGGGGTCCCCACCATAAGGAGGACACGGAACCCTTGGAGCGAGTCCACAGGAGGGACATGAAGTCCATAAAGGAGATGGAGCAAGTTCCCTACAAAGCCAGGCTGAGACAGCTGGGGCTGTTCAGCCTGGGGAAGGGAAGGGTGTGAGCAGAGCTCATGGCAACCTGCAGGATCTGAAGGGACCTGCAGGGAAGCTGCAGAGGGATTCTTCATCAGGAACTGCAGTGACAGGACAAGGAGTAATGGGGACAAACTGAAANCAGGTCTAGTGTGAGGTGTTCCTGTCTGTTGCAGAGGGGTTGGAATAAAATGATCTTTAAGGTTCCTTCCAACCATCACATGATTCTGTGATTCTACGAAGAATGATAAGAACAAATATAAAGACTGATCAATTCAGATGTAATATTAAAAACTATAAAGATGCCTTAAATAAACTACCAGCAAAATTACATTTTGACCAAAGTATTTGCATAGAATCGTTAATAAAAAACACTTACTAAACCTTAACATTTTTAATAATGACAAAATGACAATTAAGAAAGACCTAATATGAATATTTAATTAGGCCTAATAAAATGTAAAGTCAAAAGTAATTCCAATAAGTAATTCCAAGGACTGACTTATTTTTGACCGCTTTGCTTGGTTGTCAGGGGGAAAAAACCCCATAACTATTTTACAATTCATTGCTGTAAAGAAATTGGAGCTAACCGCCTCTTTTCAGGAAAGCCGCATTGCCAGATTTGCACACAAAACATATTTTTAATGAATTTTAATTTTTTTTTTCTGAGGAATAGTAAAATAACTTGGATTAATATAATTGCTATCCAAGAGGCAGCACTTTGAGCTATACACACAGGGAAACAGAACACCTTTTATTTTTTTCTTTTTTCCAGTTGTCATTGCCAGCAGCCCTACCCAATCCAGCTTTGAAGTCTAATTTGGAAATTTTTCCCAGCGCACCAGCCTATGATTTCTTTTTTCCTGGAGCATCCCACGGCTCTATGGAAACAATGATACATTTGTGCTCCCCAGTGATCACCACTGTCGAAGAATGGATGTGAACAGGGGAAATGACACCTCAGTTGTGAGTAGGAGAGGGGAGGGAGCCCACACTGCTGAAGTCCAGGCTGGGCTCTGGTCTCTGAGGACTAAATTGTGTGTTGGTGAGTCAGAGGCCAGAGTGTGAACCCAGCGCTGGTGTCGCATCTCCACCTCTGCCTGTAGATCATGTGCATTTTGGAGGCAGACTAACCACTGAAAAACAGAGATTGCAGTTAAATGTATTGCTGTCTTTTACTTCAACTTCTGATTTAGGCTAATTACAACTGACCTTAACCAAAACTGACTCCTTCACTCTTTCTGTCTGCCCCAAATTCATAAAGAATGTCTTGGAGTTTCCCTCTTTGAAAACTGAGGCATTCCAGCATGCAAGCAAATTCATATTTGAGACTAAACGTGCAAGGAAGGTGGAGGGTCTTACTGATCAGGGATATGCAGGGACGGGTCTCAATGGTGGGGGATGTTGCACCATTCTGGTGGCATCTCATTTACAGCTTTCAGAGAATGCTTGTACCAGAGACAATGTCTGGCCAGCCAAGTCTGGGGAATGAGTTCCAGTTTGGGAGGGTACAAGCAGTAAAGGGGCCTTGCCTAAAACCACCAGAGACCAGCAGCCAGGTCCTTGGAAGTTACCTCCCTCTGTCTGGACAGCTGTTACTCCTGGGGGAGAAAATGCATGTCTTTCTTCCAAATTGTCATGTGTTCCTGTGAGTGAGAAATTATGGTGAAATTCCACATTGAAAACCGGCTGCAAATGCAGCACCTTCTGACATAACCAACCTGCTTACTCTGTGAATTGTCACTTTTGCTGATTTCAGGTGACTGAAACAGATTTTTACTACCTTCTGCTTTCTAGTTGCATAAAACTTACACCATTGAGAGCAAGAGAAAGAGAAAAAGGTTTTTCTCTATTTCATCAGCTTTTACATTTCCTTTACCAGGGTCTGTTCTCAGTGATGCAGAAGACATATCTTCACATATGGATCCCAACCAGTTATGAAAAACAATAAATACAGAGCCCCTACACAACACTTTTTCCTGGATTATTTTTCAGAGCAGAGCCACTCTAATGCTTTATCAAATTATTTCCTGAAGACTGCATTTTTGCAGAACCACAGCTATTTTTAGCAACCAAAACCACCAACCGAAAAAAAAAGGCAGTAAGGTACATCAATACCAGCTCACCTGACATGCTCAACTTTGACTTTGCACCTATGCCACCAAAGGGTCTCTTAGTTTATCTGATCTGTCAGAGAATTTCACAAATGATGTATTTGTAGTGAAATGGTTCCTCCAACACCATCCAGCAGTCTTGGCACTGAGCTAACATAGAAGGGGAGAGCTACTTAATGCTTACAGAACACCACAGCAGACAAGTTTTCCTTAAGTGCTTTCAGTAAGAGATGAAGACATGAAGTCCAGGGGAAGGAAGGTCTGATGGTGTCTTTGTCATCATACAGCCACATCAAGCCACCAACTTGGCCCAAGTAGATGCTCCAGGCTCTGTGTATTTGTCCTGGCAACAGAAATGGTACTGGTTCTGTTTGCTTCCTTTTAGGTGTTTGTATGGCATTGACAGATCTTCAGGTATGACAAGGGAAATAGCAAGCTGACAACAGATGGCGATTTTGTGCTGTGTGAGGAAACACAGTGAACAAAGATCAGTGAGCATATAAATCCCCTCCTGGTCAATTATAGAGTTACATCTTTATCCATCATTGTTACCCAGAAGAAGGAAATGTCCAGATTTCTGGCAGATTTGCTGCAGCACCAGCTGCAAGGCATGCCAATAGCTCTAATGGCTGAAAACCTTGTTGTGGTGATGAAATCGACACTTTATCTTCACTCTCAGCAGCAGCCAGGGATACTGATTTGAAGCCAGAGTCTTTCCTCATGGAGACACATGCTACTGCAGTAGCTGGCTTAATCAGCCTTCTGATATACGTGGTCACGGATCAAGTCCCCTCCAACTCTTTACACACCCAACACTCAAAATGCAATGCCCGTAATTTGAAGGCCTAAAAATTTTTTGCCAAATTCCTCACCTGGAAGATATTATTTCCAAATCCCTAAGCTAGGAACCAGAATAGCTTTTGCTGGCAGCAGTGCTGAACCAGTCGGTATTTTAAGCCATGGCCACTGCTCTCAGCCTTGTGCCAAACTCTGCAGCAGCTGTGCCTGAGGGGAGTGATGCCAGTCCATCCATGCCCTTCCCAGCATATTGGAGAGTAGGTGAAGGAGAAAGAGAAATAAATGATTTCCTCTCACTTTTGTCTTCTCCTCAAAATGGGGTGAGGCCCCCTCAAGGAAGCTGGAGGAGGAACCTCAAGTTCACAAGGGGGAGAAGGATCTCATCACCAATTTTGGGCTAGGAAGAAATACACAGTTTTCAAAGCCAATGGATGTCTACTGTGGTGTTAGGTGGAACAGATTGCATCCCCACAGTGAAGCCTGGCCTCGCCACCAGTAGGGCAATGTTTCCTGCACATATCCCAGGTCAAAGCACCCTGGACATCACCTCCTAAGAGCGCTTCCCAAATATGACCAGTAACTAGCTACGTTTCTGTGGAAGCAAACCTCTGATTTGGGTATTGTAGGATGGACAGCCACGACCAGCCAAGCTGACACCTACTTCTCAGGATTTGAATAACAACTGTCTTCATACTGTTTCTTCTGCTCCACACTTGTGGGCTGAATTTTTATTGGGAAGATTGACTCTTTTACCAACAGTCAAATACTCTATGATGTTTGTGAAATAATTTGGGTTTTCTTGGGATAATGAAGGCCATATTCCAAGGACAGTTTTTAGTCCACTTTCCTTTCATCCATGTACAGAGATTGGAGGTATACATAAGGTGCAGATCCTAAAGAAAGGGGTAATAGGTAGTGCTGAAGCGACAGTGGAGAAATAACAAGTGGTGATGTCACAAATGAATACTTTAGGGTCACTCAAGTAATCACCATCAAAGACAACAGCAAAAATGGGTTTAAAACATCTTTATAAAAATATGAATTAACAAAGTTCAATGGCAACGTTCACTCTACTACCTACTACATGAATAAAACATACAAAAGCAAATCAAGTTAGAATCCATTTAGAGTGACAGAGACCAAAGATCCAACATGGTATGGGAGGCTCTCCCCTTGAGTCATGAGGCTCATAGTGAACTCCCTTGCTTTCAAAACTTGTGATGAACCTTAGCTGCAGCTAGGGCTGATCTTAGTCACAGACTTGGACAATTGTTTATTTCAAAGGAATCAATTTGTTTGCAAAGGAAGCAATTTATGATTTAATTAGTATTAATTTAGCATGCTATCAGCCACTTACCAAGGATCTGTTACAAAGAAGGAATCTCTCTTCCCTGGGTAAGGAAGGATGTCTTGAACTCAGGTAAATAAACTTCAAGAGGCGTCCTAGCTCCAGTGGAAATCACACTTATGTAGCCACACTGCCTAGCAGGGAGAGCTCAATTAGGCTGTCATATTCATGGGATAAAGCAGTTGGCTCACAGTTCAAGTGCATACAGCGAGAAAGGTAAGCATGAGACTCCTTATACCACACACATGAGTCTTGGCAAAACCACCTGCTCTTGTTGCATTAACAGCATGCTTGGTGTTCCAAGTCCACGTGCATCAATGCTTCCTGGGTCATGCTTTCCCGTTATGGCTTTCCTGGGGAGGTTTTGTCTGTGGGCCAGGTCTTTACCTTCTTTGGAGTTTGTACCAGACTACTGCTAGTCTGGTTGAGGAGGTTGAGTGCATCCATCACAGGTGAATGCTCTGAGTCTGTCAATTTGTCAGACCTGTCTAGTTTGTCAGTTTGTGCAAATCAACATCAGTGAAACCAAGTAAGCTCCATCCACTGACCCTCTACTGTAGACGTTTCCTGATTCTCAGCTGCCATGAGGATGAAACAGCAAGCTGGTTCTATACCCACCTGAGTGACTGTGTTCCAATATTTCCAAATATTTTTAATGTTCCTTTCTTGCTTGTCAGGGTTACGTATCCTTGGATAGGGTTTCATTTCTAACATCCTTTCACATACCCTTAAAATTGCCTGTAATGTTGGAGAGAGATCTAATTTTGCATAGTTTAAACCAGTCATAACTGCAGAGCTGTTATATCCTGTGCATCTTGCCTCAAGGCACAACGTAAATGAAAGTGGAGCTAAGAATAGGGTCTTGTGTCTCAGCTGAGGAGAGAAGCATGTGCCTGCCTACATAAGGAGAAGTAGGCTATGTTTCTAATAGCAAGAAACTTTTTTTTCTTTTTTTATGAAGAAAAAAATAAAATCTCAGAAGTATCAACGAATTTGAGCTGATCTATTCTCCTTGCCTCATTCCTAAGCAGATAAACTATATATCTACAAGAAAAACAGACAGACAGAAAATTCACAAAGGAGAATCTTATTTTAAGGTATAATGAATTCAATCTTCAGAGACCATGAAATCTAAGAGTTTTTAAGCTCTGTAATATCAGTTGCATAATTATCTCACAAAATACATTTGTGTAGGTGAAGTCCCTCTGGTTTAGTTGTTTTCCTGCTATGAAATGGAAAGCTGCTAGCCCATTGGAAAAAGAAAAAAAGCACAGGGAAATCAGAGAATATAAATTTTGTGTAAACACTGCTTTCCATTCTTCACCTATGTCTTGGTGATGAAACACCTTAGAAATAAGGTTTCTCTGTGACACAGACTTCTCTCCCAGTTGCATGTGCAGACAACCAGAGTGAAACACTAGAATAAGGAAAATTAAGCATGATGCCAAACAGTTGAGTGTTAAACATATCATTAACTGAAAATCTTACACTGGGTTAAAATACATTTCAGAAAAACACCCTAATCAAACACTTTTTTTCCATTAAGTTCGTTAAAAAGAGAGTATTACTTGAAATGCAAAGTGAATGTGTCATTAACTTGATTAGTTTTTTTTTCAGATGTAGTATATTTTACATTTAGAAGATAAAATCTGGCAGCGTGGCCCTGTGGATATGGAACTGGATTAAGAATTAATCTGTTAATTGGCCGGGCAATTGGGCAAAGTACATAATCCCTCTGCATGATTCATATTTCTTCATCTTTAATACAGAGTTTTCATGCACTTCATCTTTCCCGAAGTGTTTTGATTTAAGTGTTTTGATTTTTTGATAAAAGGCTTATATTAATTACTATAAATGAATACTGAAATGCCATAAAAGCATTGCTTAATGAAATATTGATTTTAAAAATATCAAGTAGATCTAAGTTCTTGCCTTAGATGTTGAGGAAATGCCTGTGAAATGGAGGGGCCTCAGATCAGTCTCCTTGGAGAAGATTCACAGTTCTGAAGAGAGGAGCCGATAGGATACTCAGAAGTACAGAGTTGTTCAGTGGAAAAGCCAACTCCTAAATGACCATCTGGGATTCCATTAACAGTCCAACCACAGGCACCTAAGATGCCACCACTTGCTCACAAGATCCCTGGTGACTCCAGAGTCTTTGCCCGATTTTTTTTTTTTGTTAAGTGGAAATGAAGCCTAGGGGAGTTGAGGGTATAATTTGATCTCTTGCAAAAAACTTCCAATTGTATGATCTGTCTCTTTTAGTGGGGAGTGGCCTGGACCTGGAGGGTGAGCATTTAAAAGTTAGTAACTAATGAGGCTGTGTGGAATCAGAGAGACCAGAAATGGGGAAGGAGGAGGCAGTGGTTTCTGAAAACTAAATTAGGGAATCAAGAGAGAGCTGTTTAAGCCTGTATGTGCAGAGACATTTACAGTAACCCACAAACACCTACAGTTTAATGCAGCATGGGTATTTTAGGTGACAGTGGTATGCTGAAGTATTTCAATAATGCAGTAAGGAAGTTCAACTATTAGGGCAATGTGACAACAACCTTGTAATTATGTTTTATCATTAGAAAAAATAAAAAAAGGTTGAGAAGAAATTTGAAGCATCTGAAAGGTAGAAAATCATGGGAGCAGTATGCAATGGGTTAAACTAAATAATCTCACATTTTTACCCTCCCAGTGATGAACTGTGACACCTTTATTCTTATGTTCCTATTATAGTCCTTATCTGAATTCTGCCCTTTTTTGTGCTACTACATTTTCCTATTACAATGCCACATTTTTGTCCTTCTTTCTTAATGCTGTTTCATGTACTGGATTGCACTGAGATAAAACTGACCACAACCGTGTTTCCTGAAGCTACAGTGAATGCTGCCTAAAAGTTTATCAATCTAACTCGCTTTTCTTCCCTGCCAGAAAATCACTGGGAAGAGTGGCAAGGGATGAGCACGGCTAACTCAGATCTGAAGCCCTGAGGCTGCACCTGCCAGCACATCACAGGTCACAGAGCCAGCAGCTCTGGCAGTGCTGCTCATTCACCAGAAAAAGAGAAGAGACTCATGCAAAGCTGTGCTCTCACCTCTGTCTGCTTCCCAGCCTAGATCTGTGATTTCTGAAATGAAATGAAATGAAATTTGGCTGCTGGGGAGGCCAATGGCACAGCATGGCCGTGAGCGTTTGCACCACACTGGGGATGCAGATGAGCCCCCGGAAAGCACCAAGGGCTTTGGGCTGCAGACAGGCAGCTCTGAGAAGCTCTGAGAAACCCCTAACTAAACTTCAGTGCAGCCAGGTATTTTATCACAGGTATAATGTTAATTGCATCCATAATCCCACTGAAGTCTATAGGGCTATTCACATCTCTACACTTAGGCACTTTCTGTAAGCACTTTGCTGAATCTGTCCCTGGAACCTTGTATTTTTTTGTTAACCATGTGCAGACCTCTTACCCCACACCATAGCTGGACAAGTTTAATTGACAACCTGAGCACACTTAAGTGACCAGAAGCACAGTTTAAAGCACAGATGGAAGGCAAGACAGGTGAGTGAAGAAAGACAAAAACTCCAATAGGGTGAAACTCTAAGCTTTCATCATGTGCCTATGCCACAAGTATCCCAGCCAGCTTCTTAGAGACCCTTGCAGGGGTGAGGTGACATTCAGTGGGAGCCTGAGGTACTGAGGTTGGGCATACAATAGCAGAGTGAGACGTGAACAAAAAAGGAAGAAAACAAACATGCAGTGAGTGTCTGGTCAGCCTGCAGAGCCCACCCATAATGTGTTTGAGGGAAGCTTGTGAAAGGCTGGAGCTTGTAGCCTCCTACACAAGGCATATGAGCTCTCTGCAGCTCTGTGCATGGTACATTAAGAAGAGTGATCCAATACAAAAGAAATGACAGAAGCCAGCAATAAAACCATCACTGAATTTGCCGGTTTATGGTGTGGGGAGTGAAGAAATCTCTAATTCATCTAATCTGCAGCAAGACATTTCTGGGTTTTTGTTGATGTCAGTGAGAGAGCTGCAGGCACACAGGCTCAAGGTTCATCTGTGCCACATAAAAGAGCTGCTGATAAAAAGAAATCAAACCCAACAGAGAACAGCTTAGGGTTCAGTTTTGCCTTTTTTGCTGGTATCCAGAGTGCAGTCCTCCATCTCTGTGATTGCCCTGTGCCAGCTATTTCCTTGGGTTACCGTGGACTGTGATCCTTCAACTGCAGACAATACAAAAGCATAAATAAAAAATATCTCCACAGAAATAATTTAAAGGGATGATCTCAAAATAGACTGAGTTCTCATCTAGGGCTTCAGTCTTGGTAGTGATGGTGGCTTTGATGTGCCTTCTTCAGAATCCATGCTAAATTCATGCATCCATCTCATTTTAAAGAGTGGGAGAATTAATTCTGATTTTAGCTCTGTCACTTCAGAGAATGAGGAAGGAAACAGACCACTAAAATAGATCTGAACTCGAGTCATGAGGTGAAAGTCTATCTCTTTATGAGTATCCATTTAGTATCTAGTAAAAGTACAGAATATTCTAGATTGTCTACATATGATTTTACAGTTCTCTGAATAATGGAGACAAATCTGAAAGCTAGATCTATTAAAACTCTTCATATAAAAACAAAATCTGGGAATCAGAAAAAAAAAAAAAAGGAAAGTGCGAAAAGTTTCACTTAAATTCCGTTTTTTTTCCTCCACTGTAACTTCTCTCCCACAATCACTTCAGTGATTCAAATTCTACTCCACCATCTGTTCTGAGAAGAAACAAATGGAATCTGTCTAATTTCTGGAAATTCTGAAACAACCTGGGTAATCTCATTCCAGCAAAGAATCTGAGTACAAGTCAGCTTTCTGATCTTTATACTTTACAAGAAAGTGCAGCTGAGACTGATCAAAAGAATGCTTATAGAACAGAAAGCAAACATCTCATCAGAGCAAATATAGACATATATATATATATATATATACACTCCTTCATTGCTCTGCCTAATGTACTCATGACCTCAAGTGACAGGGTAGTGTCTCACCCAAGCTGCCAGACTGTGTAACAAGTCTGAAGGATGTTCACAGCAAAGTTACTAAAGAAAGTTATCTGAAAACTCTTGATTAAAAGTTAAAAGTGAGTATTGAATCTGTAATCTAACTTGGCAGATTTGAAATCATGTTTTTAACCTTGTCAGCTGCCCATGAGTTACACAGCATGAAAAACATCCCTTCCCTTTGATGGCCAAGGCAACTGTACATCATCTTTTCACTGTGATGTTTGAGGGACATGACAGATGAGCCTCCTCCATGTTCCTGTTCAATGCTGAGAGGTGCAATTTTACTGACAATGCATATCAGCCCCTCTCCAGAAAAAAAGAGTTTTCAAAAAAATAGATTGAGAGGGAAAAAAAAGCTTTTGGAAGAACTCCTGCACTTTTTCATCTGCATTCCTAACTTAGCTTCTTTCCACATATCAAGTTTACACAGAGGTAACAGATAAGAGTGAGAAGAAATAGAGCTGTTATTCCTCCCATTGAAGATAAGCACAAGTAGTTATGCCAGCACCCTACAGATTGCTGGTTAAACATACAGTGAGTAACCAGACATCACAGCAAGGAATCTTTACTTCCAGACACCACATCTGCTGAACATCGCAGACTTACCTTAAATCTGGTCTATAAAACAGGTAACTGCCTTTCACATTCCCTCTGAGGAAGAGCACGTTCCATCAGCCCAGGCACATGGAAATAAAGCCTGCTGGGGACTTCAGTCACTTCTGTTGGAGATTTCTCTTTTGCCTTACAGGCTTCAAATAGGTGGTTCCTAAATTGCTGTCTGGTGTGGGGAAAATCTGGAATGCAGATATACAAACACAGCCAGTAGAAATCTGAAACATCTGAAAGTTCTCTTCTTTAAGTACATTTTAGAGATATACTTAAAAGTCTTTTGGCAGCTGACACACACCTTAGTTATTCTTTGCCATGTGTACAGTCCAGACATAAATGATAACAGTGCTAATTTTGGAAATAAAGGGTATAGGAATCACCTTAAGAGTGAGCTCTGTGGCAGTTCTTAGCATGACGTGATCCTGATGAATAGCACCCAGCTGAAGTTTAGTAGTCAGAGCATTTGCTTTTGCCACTTCCTTCGTGGAAGCTTGACAAATATGTAAGCAGTCTCAGTGCAAAACAGAATTATTTCAGTCCACAGGAGAGTAGTACCCACAGGCCCCTTTCAGAATCTGGGCTGCCATACTCTGTCATTGTACAAGCAGTCCTATCCCAAAAGTTAAGGAAAGTATAAAAAGTCAGATATGAGTCAGATAGAATCAAGTGTAAATAAGAACTGCTCTACACAGAATCCCAAATCCTGTATGAGTGACCAATTATATAAGAAAAGAAAATGAAAATTATTTTAAAGTAACTTACAAAGTACTAGAAGATGAGGCCAGTAGAGTAGAGGAAGAAGAATACAAATTATTCTTTCAAAGTTTTAAATGAATCATTTGTCACCACTGGTCTCCAAATATTTGTGATCTTAAACCATTATTTTAGCTAAAATAATATTCTTGTTTCAACATCTGTGAACCCTACATCAACACAGAAGAGGGAACAATTTTGGAAAAGGGCTTCTTATTACATTGCAAGAGTGAGAAACATTCTTATGGCTCACTGTGGGCCTATTCAGAGCTACCTTCACCTGCTTCTGCTCCTACCTACACAATTTGCTGAGAAGTAAAATATATTATCCCATATAGTGGGTTGATCTGAGGCTACTTCAGCATCCCACCTAGCCCAAGTATCCCTACATACCACTGCTTTTGACCCACCTGTGTTCCCATTTTTTGTATTCATTTGCTGTGGAACTGACATTGGATATCCCTTCCTCAAGAAATCCTATGTGGCAGCACCCCAGGCTCCCTAATGAGGACAAAGCTGGATTCAAAAGGCATAACAAACACTATTAAAAATAGATTCTACATAACATATCTGGAGCTCAACTGAATCTAAGAGCCATAATCTTATTATTCATATTGTAACAATGTAAATTCTTACACAATTATTTATTTTTACTATCATGATTGCTACATTTATAGTATGCAAGATGAGGTATGATTTTAAAACAGAAGTCTTGGGAAGTGAATGCTATTCCTTTCAGAAATCCACTGTCCAAAAGCCAGCCTACTTGGTTGATTTCCCTTGACTAGATTATCTATATTAAAAGATGTAACAAAACACACAAATACTTTGTTTCTCTTTCAATTTAGGCTCCATTTTAGCTAATGAGGCAGACACTGAAGCTCTGCTTTGAATACCTGGCTTTTATGGATCAAAGAATTAAAACTGCTTGGCATGTGGATTTTATTACTGTCAGAGAATAGATCCTCTTCTTTTTTTACTTATATTACTAGACACCACTGTCACATACTTTTTTAAGGTTTTTAAAATCGGTTAAAATAGCTCCACAGATGAAGATTGATGGAATTCAAAGCAGCAAATAATTTTTCATCTGCCCCCTGCCTCTGCTGACCATTTAACTTCCTAGACCCAACAGGGGATGTAAGCAAGTACTCCCTCTGTTTAAGCTGATGTAATGACTTTAGAATGAATCTAAACAGAGGCAGTAGACAGGATTTTTTAATAGTTTAGCTCCCTGTCCAATTTATTACCTTTCTGTCACCCTCTTAGATATTGCCAGAACCCTGAAACACTAAAGTTCTCTTCATACAGGTGACACTTGATAAATAATTTGATAGTACTTTGTGGTGAAATGAACCCCACTCAAATAAAATTTCTCTATCCTCCCACCTCTGACCCCACTTCCAACTCCAAATCAGCAACAGACCCCAAGGACTAAGGTTATGAATTCATATCAATTTGAAAAGATATAAAAAAACAACACAAGGAACTATCTGCCCTTCAAAAAAAAGACAGAAACGCCAATATACTTTCAAACACTCCTCAAGCATGAAAGCTATCCCTCTTGGACATCACTTCAGAGGGATGCTTCTTGGCTGTCTTCAAACTTAATCAAGGCCATATTCTATAGCTCTGTCTGCAAGTTGTGAGTAACCATGTGTCTATAAATTTAAGATTCAGCTTCATCCTTTGACTCTATTTCAGTTCTTTGCAAGGAGAGACAAAAATCTTTGGGACTGAAATTCCATGTCACTTTGCTTTAGTTGAAGCAGCCTTTGGTCTCTCTTTTATGAGAAACGCCCTATCACTTTATATCTCTGTAAAAGTTTTCACAGCCTGAAGAAGTCTCTTGGGAAAAAGGTGAATTAAGAGCTATCTTTATCTTTAGTGGGCAGCACATTTAAAGCAATTCTTCTTTTATGAATTGTCAGTGTAACAGAGCACTACTAGAGGAATAAGTACAGTCTAACATCTGATATTTGGGATCCTGCAAAAATAGAGCTAACTTCCTAACAATCAGATCAAAGTTAAGAAAAAAGGTTACATAAATAGTAACACCAAAAGCTGGTTAAAAAGCCACAAACAAACAAATAGGGGGGAAAAAAAAAGCCACACAAGAAAAAAGAATCTGCACCACAGAATAAAACAAAACAAAACAAAGAGAAATCAGGATAGGAAAAAAACTCCAGTTATGCTGTCTGGATGCTAAAAACACCAGATAAGAGAAATAGTAGGGTGAATAAAGGAGGACATACTCACCCATCCCACAGTTTCCCAACAAAGCACGAAATCGGTGCTCAAAAGTTGAGACTAACCTGGACCTGAGAAAAAATCTGATTAGCATGTTGATCCTTATTTACAACACAGAACTGGGAAACCAGGAAACCTTGGAAGACTTCCTAGGAATTTAATCCTCAGAGATCTGTCACACTATGTGTTCCTGAAAAATAATTTTGATAGAAAATAAGAGCTATCTCTGTGAGTAATGTGAAAACAAGACAAGGTAGAGACACAATAAACTCAGGGCTGGCATAAAGAATGTACTAAATTATATGCCTTGACTGAGATAAATTTAGTACCAAAAGCTCTGCATGAGGAAGAACAAGTAGGTGTCAGAGAGCAATCTGAGAAATGGTGGCTTGGAAAAGGAATTCACCTACAAGATAAAGAAAGGCTTTTAGGAGAGGTTTAAGCAGGAGTCACAGTACTGCAGTCTGTATGACAGAATGATGCCAGAAGGAGCTCAGCCCTACCTGCTTGCTCAGCCCTCTCCTTCCCAGAGCCCCCAAACCCTAAATTCAGCTCCTGAAGTGCCACCAACAGCTCATCTGCCACAGAGAAGGGAGCAGCATTGACCATTTGAAATCCAGCCATTACACATATCTATATGGTGAACATGGACCTAGGTAGCTATGGGTGAAGCCTGGGGGGAAAAAAAAAAGAAAAAAAAGATGAATTATGAAAAGTGGAGGGGGCAAAGGTGCAAAGTGAGAGCTAATGGGGTGGGAAAAAGCTGCTGAAATGTCCTTAAAAATTTATTATATATGAGTCATCGATTTCTAAATGCCAAAATGACTATGTACAAAAAACCGTTCATTAAGTGTCAGGTAAACACTGAGATCACTGAGCTTTTCCAATGTTTCCCTAAGAACGCACTGATCATAAAAGTGCTAAATCCTTCTGCAAATGGTTAATTCAATACAGATGTATCCATCTGCTGCAAGATGATGAGTCAAGACACATCTGGGTATGTGGATGTACACAGCCCTGAGTTCACCTGTGTGTTCTCTGTTATTAAGGAAATGGAGTGAAACACGGAGTGAACAGACTTTGCCTGGGTGGCATTCATATCCCAAGCAACACATTCAAGATCTGAGTGGTAGTACTGTACCTGATTTTGTGACCTGAGAATACAACTGCACTTAATAAATCAAAAATGAGTTTCATTTTACCAATCTTCTGCCTTTCTGAGCATGGAAATGGGATGTGAGTTAAGTTGAGAGTTGACACCCTGATGACAGATAAGAGAAGACAAAATTTGAAATAACTTCTGCCCAGCCAGTAAACTAGGCTCAGTTACTCTGGAGAAAACCTCTGGGCTCAGCTCCCAGAGGAGAGGCTGCTCCAGCTAAGGATTTCTTGAACCTGAGAAAGGCAATTGAAGACCTGGGCTAACTTAGCACACATAAAACTGGAATCAAAGATCTGAATGGAGGCGTTTTAGGACTTAAGTGCTGGTAGTAGTGACAAAGCATCCCTAGGACATTTTTCCCATTAGAAACTGCAGATGAACTGGATGAAAGACAGTCTTGAGCTCTTGGATTAGCACCTTAAATGAAACGCAGCAAGTGAAACTACTGAGGGATTAAATGCAACTCTGTGCCTTCTGCAATCACACCAGTAGGTTTGCAAAAAATGGAGCCAGTCAGGGTTCAATAATACCTGCAAGCACAGTGGCAAAGTGACAATCCAGGTGTGTGATGTGGGCTTTAGATAGTTTTATTTGGCAGCATATCCAAGGACCTCTGTATTTTTGAGTTCAACCTTTTTGTTGCCTGTATTTCTGAGTGCCACTCTTTCTTTCACTTAAAGCAACAAATATATTTAGATTTTACATGTGAATACACATAGACGAGGAATATGGTAGCATGATGAGATGCTATTAGATCTTTGCAGCGGAGTCCATTACAATATTTCAATTCACTTCCACATGCTTTTGGTATTTCAGAGGTATTTGTATCATAAAACTAAAGATGTTCTGTGTTCTGATAAGAAAATCATCAGTCTTACAAGCTGAGCAGCTAGTACTTATACATACCTTGGTTTTGATCATGAACCATATCTTTTAGCAGGAAATTACAATCCCCTGTAGAGGAGTATCAAACCCATACTTACAAAACCAATCAGTGGAAAACATAGCTGATGTCTCTTTGGAGGATTTAACTCGACCATGTCACATAAATCACCTCTGAAGTAGAGGAATGACTCATAATTGTTTCCCATTACCTTGTGTTTGCTTTTTCAGCATTGCAAAAAATGCATGGGCCAGGACCATCGATCGTAAATCTCACCAGACAAGATTCTGAGTGGCTTTTGCCATTCTATGTTTCATGTTGGCCTTTTTCTTCTGATTATAAAAATCTGTTTCAAATATTGGTATTTCTGAAGCATCAATGTTTTCAACTTTCTGTACTTTTGAACAAAATGCTCCCATCATTCCTCATAGATAGTAAAATGAATTTAAAAGGCTGTTCCACATCCACTCAGACATTCTCAGATCTATTTACTTTTCAGTGAAGTGACTGAAAACCAAATGTGTATTCAAATAAACAGACTGTACTTAAAGATAAAAGAAGTATCTTCTTGCTAACAGAAAAACATCTGTAGAGTAAACCTTCACACAATCACTTAAAGAAGCAAGGGAAACATTCATTTCATAGCTGGACTGATTATCTAATAAAGGTGGATTAGATATGTGCCTCATGTATCCAGAGATCCAGAAGAGTTTTCCTCCATTCTTTTTTCCTTTTTCTTTTCTCCTTTCTCCCTTCTTTCTCCT
>VZTB01007533.1:6390-47994 GCA_013397245.1 Thryothorus ludovicianus
TTTATGAGACGTGATCTTACAGGTGACCTAGTACAAACTAGAACTAAATCTCACCCAAAATGAAACATGAATGTTTCAAATTATCTACTCTTTGATTCATTATTTAATACTTCCCAGAGTGGGAGAACCTAGGTATTGCCTATTTACACTGGAATGGACCTTCAAAGTAGATGTGTAGAAATTAGATTTAAAACATACAGCACTAATAAAGTTTAGAAACTTTTGTGACCAAAGATGACTTCTGATAAACACTTCCAAAGGAATTACTCATTGTGCATTTAATTACCAAGTTAAGTATGCGTGGGAAAACAACAGAACATAAAAGTGTCACGGCACTTTTCTATCCTGCTATTCTGAATCAGGTCTTCAGGAAAAGAAAAGATTAGAAAGAAGGTACAGTAATTTTTTGCATTAATTAGCTTTCAAGCTTTTAACACAGGACTGAAAGTACAGTTTGTACTAGAGAACTGAAGGATCATCAGACTTTCACGTTTCCCATCATAGTTAATACATAGTTAATTACAATATACCTGAGTTTTAGATAACATTGACTAAAAAGGAAGGAAAGTTGGAGAGCAAGTTCAGTTCCAAGAAAAACTGAATACCTTGAAGAAAATTTTTATGCAATTTGAGGGAAAATCTTGAAGAAATGCATTTATTCTGCTAATCAAACAGGTGCAAGAAGCATTACTGAATTCTTAACATTGCACACACAGAAATTGAAATACAGAGGCTGCAATTTTAACTGCTGGCTTAAATGCTTACAAGTGAAGAATAATTACTGCTTGTTTATTTAATTTAAAAATAGTGGTTGATTCAGTAATTAAACCTGAAACCTTTTTATTTGACTAAAAACTCATTTTGCTGCCTTTTTATCTTTCCTAAACCCCCATTATTCCCCCAAACCTCAAGGATGGAGATGCTTGTTTTCTTTTACAAAGGCAGAAAGTTTCTGCAGAGAGGCTGGTTTACTCATAGTTTGCAAAATGTTCCAGATCCTTGCTGAAAAGCCTCACTCACTGATTTTAATATTATTCCCATTCAACTGTTTTATCTTTGTTTCTTTTTCTCCCAGGCAAAAACAACAAAGGAGAGGTAATAGCTGGTGTCATTGTAGGAGCCATTCTGGGATCTGCATTAATTGGCCTGCTTGGATATTTTGTATGTGCTAGGAAGAGGCCTGAGTTGGTTCCCTCTGATGGCTTTATGATGATACAAGGAGTGACTCAGGTAAGGAACAGCACAAGTGTTTTGCATAAGAATGTTTCTAATTTCTGTGCAGGGCTGCTTAAATAGTCTTGTCTTACTGAATTATTAGGATATCACTGATTCTAGTCAAACTAGCTTTCAACTGACATTAATACATTGTTTTTAAATTTTAGCTCAACCAATATGCCTCTAAACTCTGTATCTCCTCCTTACAAGTTTTTTTTTTAACCTCTGAAATATCAGGAATATCATATCTAGTATCAGTGAGCCTGCTCCAAGGACTGTGGGTAAGTTCAAAACTATAGCTCAAAAGCTTTCCCAAACCTTGATTAACTGAAAAAAAGCTAGACTCTAGTCATCTTATGTCAATTACATAAGATTATAAGGATAAAGCTACATCTGTTTTCAGAAGTAAAAATATTTTTAAGACATTTAAAAAGATGACTGCTTTTGTCTTCTCCATGAGTATGTAAAATCTTGTATTGAAGTGTAATCAAAGTCTAAACATCTGTATCATGTTCCTGGACCTTATTTTTAAATGTTTAAACAAATACTGAGAGGCCAAACACACCTTTTTTCGCACAGAATGAGAAAAAATGAATAGAAATGAATTCTGACAATATGCCCTTTCCAGCTTAAATGCAAGAGCTGAGAGCTGCCAGAATATCAGATGAGGAAGTAACTTTAAAAGATGACCACCCATGTGGGTACTGAATAGGTGTTGCTGGGAGTACATGAGTTATCTTCAGAAAATCATGAATCAGGCCCTCATCTTTTGCTCTCCCATATGTCAAAAAGTGGTTAACTGGACTTATATGTGAGGGACTGCTGAATTAAAGCATGAGATATCCAGTATATATAAGCTATTTATAGAAAAATTATTATGTTATTCCTTCAGTTCTTCACTAAGACAACTCTCTTTAACCATATGATATGAGTTTCAGAGGTGTATCAGATGACAAAACCAGCACAGCAGACAAAACAGAGGAAGACAATGCAGGGTGCCCATCTGATGGCATTCCAATGGCTGACATCACACCATCTCACCTCCAATCTAATGCTTGCTTCAGATTATATTCTTGTCTGTTATCCATACCCTTTCATTTTTTCAAAAACAACCTGGCAGCAGTTACCTTACAGCCGTTACTGTGTAAACAATGTCTTGCAAAGGAAGGAAAAATCACAAGGTACACCAATATACAACAAGCAGGCTTCAGTAGCAGAGCATCACTCCTCTACTTTGTAATTAAATGATCAACCTATGGTTTTCCTGGAAGGAGATCATACTTGCTTTCTTAAAAATAGTAGAGAGAAATAGCACTCAGGTAAGATTCTGCTTTGTGTAACTTTGGTTGACAATGTAACAGAGAAAAATTTGACTAGGATAACAATACTTTAGTATCAATATAAAAAAAAAAATCCTCAACTTGACTACTTTGAGGTGAAACTATTCTATCTAAATATATTTCTATCTGATAAATGACTCAGGGCATTATTTTCCTATATTCACATCTGTAGCTTCTTTAGTGAATATGACAAGATTTATTAGGTTTACTTAGATTACTCAATTGGGATTACTTGAAGTTTGCTGAGGAGAATGGAATTACTGAGTAAAACAAGCTATATCTAACCTTTGACTAGATGACATCGATTTAAAATCACTATCAATGGGAAAAAAGATTACAAGTTTTTATTCCTCAGTTGAACGGATCTGTTGTTTGAACTGCAGGCTAGAATGGTAGAAATTATTTAAAACATGTCAGTATAGATTAGATAGAAGAAATACCTAACATAAGAAGAAAGGAATTATCTCTGATACGTATATAGGTATCCTAAAAAGCATGATCCAGGTTCTTTCCAGCTAAAGAATAAAATTATGGCAGTATAATGCAAATAATTGCCAAGTCTATCTGTCTGCAATTTCCAGACGTGTCTAAATAGAATGAAAAAATATGTAAAAGAAACAATTGTAAAGGCATAGAATAAACAAAATAAAGTGCAGAGAAAACTACACATTTGGGATACATCCTTGTTACTATGCTCGGCTAAAATGCTTTTGTTAGTGTGGAGGCTGTGGATAACATTGATGGAATGGAATTATCTCACTAACTGTCTGTGAATGTTGCAATGAGGTTTTATTCAATATGTGAGTAAATTACATGCACATACACCCCCGAGAGAAACAATGTCAGCCACATTTAATATGGGCAAAACAGGTATTTATTTAAAATATTGAAGATTTCAATCCATATATGCAGTTTTGCCATTCTTTTCAAGTTCAGTCATAAAAACAGCATATGTCCTATCAATATCAGAATCTGATTGCTTTGTATCCTAGCATGTTTGTTAGCAGGCTGAAAATCTGAGACAGATTCACCTATATTACATATCACTCTGATGCTTGAAATGAAGAAAAATATAATGCTCAGCTTTCACCTTCCTTAGCCATCTTTCCTGTGGTAAAGCAGTGTTATATAAGCAAATTCCTCCTTATACTTGAATCTTGGCCTCAGCTGAAAATGGAAAGAGCTCTTTTGAAGGAGAACTTGAAGACAGAGATGAAGAGATGCTAAGAAGCTTCCTGTGTTGTCTGCACTGGTAACCATATAATTAAATGCACTGTATTTTAGGAATTTTTGAAAGTAATAATTAATAACTGGAAGGCAGTTATAGGAAGATTAGCAGTAAATGAAGAAATATCACTGAGGCAAATAATCAAAGTGTGCTCTTTAGTTATATCATGTTAATTTTAACAAACCAATCATAATTTTTGCTTGTATGGGGATGTGCCTCTGTTGTCCATGTAACTATCTGATGTTTTGCTGTTGTTTTTATATTGTTACTTGCTTTTACCATGCCAATCTCCAAAGTTTGTGATATTTGTTCTTACTTCACTTTAAGTTAGAATCATTAATGCTTATTCATACACATTACATAAATAAAGCTGCTGTGTACCATTTCATTCAAAACTGTAGAATTCTGGTTTGAATGCAGATAGCTCTCTGTATGTGAACTAGTGTAATTTTTTCAGTGTTTACACAAACATGCACATTACTAGAATCAGTTATCTCTGGTTCTATTCTTCTTCCCTATTTCCCAGCAGCAAAATCCTATCAGCTGCAGTGAAAGCTAATGCTACTGAGAGTTTCATGCTGGAACCATTAAATCTGTCTTTTATGGCACTATTGCACTAAACTTCTACAAGAGGCAACACTGTTCTTGGTACCTCCTGCCCAACAGTGTCCTCTGTGGACATCCCCCTGTTTGACTGTGAGCCCCACAACACGATGTGTGTGATGTCAGTGTGAACATAATGAGAGATTCAGACTAAGAATTTGAATGTAAATACCTTAACTGCAGTAAGCACTTAACATCAAACCTTTCCTATACTTTCCTCTAATTAGCTCCCATAAAACCATTCTCATTTATTCTGTAAGAATCCTCTACAAGATGTGATTTTTATAATGGCTCAAGATCAGTAACATAACCTACACGTTTTCCTCTAAAAGGACTTTGGCCTGAATAATATAAAATTCAAGCTTAAGGACATTCAGGACCCTAAAGAAAATCATTACATTAGCTATAAAAGGTGTTACCCATTACTAGCATATAAGTTAATGAAAATTAAAAAACAAAATAGTGTTTGTGGCACAATCATAATCTTTCTTTAACTTTTATCAGGAGCTATTATCTCCCTTTGTCAAGTAATCAGATAAAAGGGTCAAGTGAACTAGAAAAAAATAAATAAAAAAACAAATAAAAATGTGCTTACCCCAAATTGCCATGAAAATTGCAAAGAAGACAGTCCCTCCATTATCAAACAAATGTGTAACCTGAATAAAAAAAAAAAATACATCAGGAAAAATAATACTGCCACTTCATCTTTTTTTTTGCCCCAAATAACCCCAGAGAATATAACTGGTGGTAGCAATTAAAAGCTAAGAATTCTCATAAAAAGTACTACTAGTATGTTTCTTCTGTCAAGGTTTGTGAATGTCATACTCTGACTTCCAGTATAATTTGAAGTTTGCTGTTCCAGACTATCAACTCATGCATCAACAGTCATTTTGTTTCACAGACACTGAGCTATTTTGTCCATGTCCAGACAGGCTAAAATTTCTTTTTAGAACTCTTGTCATATGGTAGGTCAAACTTAATCTCAACCTTTTCTATTTTAAGGTTTCTATGAGCTAAAAATCCCTCTTCACTTTTCTCTACGTACTTACTGTCTCTTGATTCCATTTTGTTCTTCTACCTAGGCATTTTGTAATTTCTCTGCAGGTAAAAATAGCATGTATTCCTCTTTATCCAGACACCTCAGCCTCTTAAATGGTTGACGTTTTCCTTCTTAAAAGGCTTGTGCACCTAAACTCCAACACCATTAAATTGTTTCCAAATACCACTCTGCAGAAATCTCCATAATTCTAAACTGTGAAGTTAATTTCTTCCATGAATGCTCTTCTCTTAGTTAGATTTACACCTTATCTTACTCTTTCTCATAAGATGTTTTGGTCAGAACAGTAATTCAGCTGCAAAGTCTAAGGCTTACTGATTGAAAATAAGTATTGAAGTAGGAAGAAAATATTTATTTATACTTCGTTCTATTTATTTGTCCATACTTACTGAAAACAAGTATTGATTGAAAATTAGGTTTTGCATGCCTTTTAAACACCTAAGCAGATGAATCTGAGGTCTCACTTATGAAAACACCACAGTTTATATTACAAAAATCTGAAATTTCTAATATTCTACCCATAATATGAAACAGTATTTGTGAAATTGATAAGATCAATGTCCTTTCAGTTAAGGTTGTCAATTCATAGCAATGAAATTTATCCAGGGATAACGGGCCTACATTTCTTCTAAAAAAAAAGTGGTTTAAGATGTTGCTGGTAATTATGAAGTGGTGCAGAGGCTTTAAATTCTCATTCAAAAAAAATAAAAAAGCAGAAATCACAATAAAATACTAGAACAAATCAACATATCATCAACAGGCAAATGTTAAAAGAGGACCTGAAGAGAGAGAGAAAAGGAAGGAAAAATGGCTCTGATATGCATTCTTCTAAACCATACAGAAAATTCATGGTCATTTCTCACTATCTGAAATAAGAAGAGAATGTCTTGAGACAGAATATCATTGAAAAGACTTTCATTATGTTGACTCTCTAGCTGACTTAAGAATCAATTTTTAAGCTTTTATCATGAAAATAAGCCTGACATTATGTCAATAGAAGGATGCAGGTACCCAGACTGTGTTTTGTTATAGTGTGACCTTCTCTTACATGTGAAGTCACACGAGCCAGCAGGAATGTTCTGCACAGGTGTGCCAGGATTCTAGGGCTGAGAGCCTGCCTCAGGCAGGTTACCTAATCTGCTCCTTCAAGAGCTGCTCGCTGCATGGAGAACTCATCCCACAGACAGATTTTCATTCTTCTATAAAAGGCTGGCATTATTACTTCTGCCTCAGAAATCAAGAAAACTAACTCATAAATGCAAAAATGTTAATAAAAACTGTGCTTCTTTCCTCTATTTTATTTCTTACGGGAGTGAAATTATTATAATATTGTGAGAATTTATATTGAAATATATGAAAACATGTATTTCATCTGTATGTCAGTTATGGTTTTATTTTCTTATTTTTTAAGGTTCTTAAATAGAATTGACTATTTGGTATTGGAGATGAATACATCCAATATGTTCCCTTCCATGATCATACAGTGGGATCAACTGTCAATCAAATATGTATTTTGCTTTTTTTTCTTTTGCTTCCAGAAAGGAAAACACAAACATAATGGGTATGAGACAAAAAATGTGAGAGTTGAACAAAAGCAGCACAATAAATCTGATGAATATTATTGGTTTTGAATGTAGAACTGTGTGAGGATGTGATCTTGGATATTCTGCTCAGGAAAGAGTGCATCTTTCCAGGAAAACACAAAATGAACCAACCAACCGAACAAACCTAACCCAGCAAAAACTAATGTGCTAAAAGCAGAAAATAAATGGCTCCCGATTTGGCACTACCTTGTTATTCAGTGTTTGGGTGAAAGTTTTATAGCACCACACTCGAAATTAAGACTTGACTCTCTGAAACACTAAATGCACAAGTCTGAGACTGTTGATCAAGAAGGCCTCTAAGCAGAGGTGAAATACTGTAGGAGTCTGTCCTGCTTACCTGACTGATGTTGTCATCATTAGATAAGATTTCAGGCACTTCAAATCCACCTTGAATCAACATCCTGCTCAAAGTCAAGGTCAAGGTGTGCTGGATGCAGGACCAGCGCCAAGACCATGCAAATCACCACAGAACACATTTAATGTGGATAAAAATGACATGAAAAATAATGTGGATGAAAATGATCATTCAGCCATTCAACTTCTATTCAGGTATAACTTGAATTTCCCTGAAATTTAAACATCACTTCAGTGTGGCATTTTTACATGGAAGAGGGGGAGGATGAAAGAAATGGGCAGGAACAACAAGGAAGAAGGCATATTCTGTACTTTGTCTCTAGCTTTGCAAAACCTTGGCAGAAAAAGCATTTGAAGGATATGACTTTTTCCAGCATTATTTTGTTTTGTCCAAAGTGATCCTCTGTAGGGAAAGTTGTCAGATATTTAACAAGGAATCCCTAATATCAGGTTTAATAACCTGAAACATGAGCACACACCTTACATAAATGAGGCAGGTCTCAGGACATAAGCAAATTTGGGGAGATGAATATCACTTAGAGGAACTCACTGTTCCTAATCAACTCAAGTATTGCTTACTCTATATAGAGTTACTTGAATGAGTAAGGATTAAAACTTATTCCAGAACAAGGGTGCTGATTCCTGAAATTATTAATGAATTCCCTTGCTTGTTAGCTCTTTGGTTATATACAAGTTAGCCAGAGAAGTAAATCATGTTCCTACAACAACAAAATCAGAGGAAAATGCTTACAAGCTCATCTCAGGAACAAGAAAGAAGCAGGAAATGTCATTTCCTTTTCCAGAGAGCAGATCCTATGCCTTATTTTTAAACATGTTTGTTCCACTTATACCACTAACAGTGGCCTTGATTTGAAAGCAGACTGTAGTTTTCTAACATTACAGATTGTTTTCATTTACTAATTTGGGTGCAAACACAGTGGAAGAGCTGACACATGTTTAGGTATTGCTCAAACTGAGCAACACGGTGGCAACCAGCAGAATCACAATCCCTGCCAGAAACCCGGCAGTTCGTAGCAAGAGGTAATGAGTAAAGCTGCTGTGAAGTTTTCTTTAGAGACATCACAGACTGAAGGCATTACACTATAACCTTTAGAAAAAGCTTCATAAAGGTATTTTTTTTGTTTTTTTATTTTTCTTTGCCATTTCAGTGGCCAGATGGTAATTCTATTCCTTCCCAAAGAGAATTCTCTCACTCCTCCAGCTGGGGGAGATCCAGAATAAACAAATCCTAAAAGGAGACAATTTTTGTTTGTTTTCTGTGCTCTAATGCAAGGCTGATCAGTTTTTTAGAACAAAAGCATTGGCAGGAAAAGCTGGGAGCTTACATGAATTTCCATAATTGTAGACACAAGAAAAGAGTGCCAATGGAATATGAGTAGTTACTCCTTGTCTTCTCTAGTCGTCATCTAATTTTTTTTCAAAAGGATTGATATGAAAACAAATGAAGTACGGATGGACTGCCACATTTTTTCCACTGCAATAAATTGTTCCCAATGTGACATTGTTTGGATTTGGTGCAGCCTGATTTTCTAGTAGCGGGGGGGTGGGAAGCCGCTGGAAGCTTCCACCATGTCCGACAGAGCCAATCTCTGACGGCTCTGAAGATTGACATGCTGGAAATTAGGGAGGCTGGTAACGCCTCTGTGATGACACGTTTAAGAAGAAAATCCAAACAGTGCACACATAGGTTTCTTTCCAGGGGTGGCAGCCACCACCATCCCGTTGGGCGCAGGGCCCGCAGTGACCCTGGCCTGCATGGCCACCCCAGCCAGCCACGCTGTGGGAAGAAGGGCAGAGGGGCAGCAGCGGCTTCTCCTTCCTTGGGTGCCGTATGAAAAGCTGGCAGCAATGTGCCACCATGCTGCCACCGTCTTGGCATGGCCTGAGGCGAGCCTGGCTGCCCCATGCCAGCCGTGCTGCGGGTGAAAGGGCAATGGCAGTGGCTTCCCATTCCTGGCACCCCGCATGAGGAGAGACATTAAACAGCGCCTCAGCGGCCCCAGTGCCTACAAAATGGTGGCATGGCTGTCTGGCCAACACTGGGAGCATGATGAGCAATTCCCCTTATGTGGAATCTAGATGAGGTCAACTTCTCGGTGCTGCAGGATCCTGCAGGAATCTTTGAAGTAGTGGAACTTGTTGGCAATGGTACCTATCAGCAGCAATTTTTCTTCTAGTCAGAAAAGAGGAGGAAGTGAGGACATGTGAGGGAAAAACATGACGGCACCCAGGGCAGCAGAAGAAAGAGAGTGTCAGGAGGTGCTCCAAGTGTCAGAGCCGAGATTCCTCTGCAGGCTGTGGTGAGGGCCATGGTGGCACAAACTGTCCCCTCATAATGTATGATATGAAGCCCACTGGGGATGCAGAGATCCACTTGCAGCCCTTGGGAGAAGTCCTCATGCTGGAGCAGGTGCCAGAGCAAGCTGTGATCTACTGAGAGAGCCCCTGCTCCCAGAGATAGAGAGAAAATGCCCTTGCTTCCAAACCAGAGCAGCCTAGCCTTAGGGGACTGCTCCCCATGGAGGAGTGACCCAGGCCACAGCAGTTTTGTGAAGCCTGCCCAAGGGAGGGACCCCATGGCATAGCCAAGAGAAGACTCCTCTTCCTGAGCGGACAGAACATCTTGAGTGATGAACTGACCCAGATCCTCCATGCCTTGTCCCCCTGTGCTGTTGGTGGAAAAGAGGGAGAGGCTAGAGGAGAAAAATGGTGTTTTAAAGGCTTATTTTACTTCTCATTATCCTCCTCTGACTGTTAATAATAAATTTACTTTACATGTTTAAGTTTGAACATACTTTGCCCTTAGAGCGTTTTCTCCCAGTCCTTAACTCTTGAAACCTTTGGTTTTTTTTGTCCCTCTCCTCTGCCCAACCTTAGCAACAGTTGAGAGGGTAAGCAAATATCTTTTGTGGGTACCTCACATTTGGCCAGTGTCAAACCATGACAGACATTAAATGTCAAATTTTCATGATTTAAGCATATGATGTCAGTGTAAATATAAATAAGAGACAAACCCTGCTTCTTATTAACTGAGGATGCTAAAATAACAGGATCTACAGTTAAAGGGATGCCGGAATTTCAAATATATTAATTTCCTGTTAAAGGTGCAATGGACTGTCGAAGAAGCACTTATTACCTTCTAAAAAGAAGCATTTCTGGAAGATTGTACAGCTTGCATAATGCTATTTCAACTAAGAAAGCTCTTACCTTAAGTACATATTTAAAAGAAGAAAAGGAATTAGTAAAAAAATTAGTGACAAAGCCCCTTCATAGAGCTATTTTCTGTTATATAGTTATATCAGTATTTAAAGCAAAAACCACTTTTTCTTTAAGTACCATATTTCCAGTGGTATTTATTGCTGTTGTTATAAAACAACCTCTTAACTTTTGCAATATAAAATAGAAAATTAAATTTGTAAATGGTAAACATAAATAATTTTAAAAAGTGTTTTCACAGATAGGTTTGAAATGTTCTGAGTTTTATTCAGCATTGGTCTTATCTACAAGAAATTTTGACATCTAATACAAAATCGATTTTCTCTTTGACATTGCTGCAGTTTTGTTGGAATGCCATGGCAAAGAGACAATCGTGTCTTATAAATACAGTCTTCTGAGAAAGATTTATTCTATGGGATGAAGAATATAAAGATTAAAGCCAAGGCTGCTTTTCCAGAATTACGAACATACCACACATCATAATATATTGCTCACCTGCAAACACTGCATGTATACAGAGGTCCTTGTGATTATTTAAATTTGAAGAATAGCTTCTTGTTGCAAAACATTTAATTGTATAAAATCTTTGCATTAGTTTGACAGAGCAAAGCAGGAGCAAAAATTCAAATACAAAGTAAGCAAGGGAAACAGAGTAATAAGATAATTTTAGAGGAGAACAGGAAAAACCTTACAAAAAGTTGTATTATGAAGTCCTCACAGAAGACTTGATAAGTCAACGAAAATAATAAGAATTTATTAATAAGGAAATTCTCACAGAAAGCAATTTCAGAAAAACCCCAGATCATTTCCCAGAGCATTCCCTTATTAGAAAGATGAATTTCAAGGGCTGAAAACAACATCTGTAGAGAAACAACATATTTTTCAGGCAACTTGGTTGAAACAACGGCAGCCATTACACAATCAAAATTATCTTGATAGCAGTAATATAATAATTACCTTGGCATATATGCAGCTTTCATTGAGTTTTTGTAGTGTGCAATTGCGTTCACACATAGGGCACATTATGGTTTCATTTGCCTCGCAGATCTCTTTGCTTTAGTATGAGATAGGAAAATAAAAGTTATAAAAACACTTCTAGCATTCCCAAGATTTTCTGAGGTTATGACATTTTTATTGTCTGTTTGTAAACATTGCGTGCACTACAAAACTGGACAAATAAAATAAATTAAAAGTGACTATTTGGCTTGGAAAGCCTAATCCCAAATCAGGAATCTGAACACTATGGGCCATAGAGTAGTGTACAATATTTTTGGGCATGTCATACTTCTCACGCAAATTCTCTCCCAAATATCACAACGAGAAAACCAAAAAAACTGCTCCCTACCCTTCAAATGCATCTACAGCCTATTTTTCTAAATTACGTAGAAGATATCAAACATTCAGAGGATAGACAACACTGGTATATCTACATTGATTACAATCAAATGACACCATTTATATTAGCTGAATGTTTGCTCCATAGGACAACAGCATACACCCTTTGATGAGTCACATATAAAACCCACTAATGGGCATTTCTGGCAGTAGTATTTCAAGCCTTTGCAATTTTATTTTCTACAGAAGAACTTATGTATAGGACTAATAAAAAAACTCCACTTGAATATCCTATTTTGGGGGTCAGTATCTTCAAGACACATTCTGGTGCTTATGAATCCCAAGATTTAAGAATATGAAGTCACTGTTTTCTCTGAGGCCATTTGTATTCAAAGCGTGGTACAGAGCTAAGTGTCTCAACAAAGGCAAAACATAACTAACAGAATCACAAAAAAAAAAAAAATTAAAGCAAAGTTGAAGTGCAGTGAGCAAGCATTCCGCAGAACTCAGCAAGCACCATTCCCTACCCTTTAGCAATGATGACATGCCTGAAATGATCCTGACACAATGGGGAAGTGACAGTATAAAACAAGTGCCAGGAAATCCCAACTAATTTGTTTTTACAAACGTGGCACTTTCATCTCTCCTTCTCATAAAAGCTGTATTTACACTTCCAATACTGTTTGGAAGATCATGCTTATGAGTGCATCTATTAAATACTTTCTGGCATAGCAGTAAACATAAATAAAAGATTAAAATTAAATATTAATAATTGGTCATATTTCACACAACACTAGAATCACCAACTCACTAAAATTCTAAGCAAAATGTGAACCTGACAAAAGAATTGTCTCAAGTAACTGTTTAGCCAGAATGAGCACACTCAGTCATTTCAGATTTGCAGAGTAGCAGAAATTTTAGTGTGTGTCCCATCAGAGAATTTTCTTGCTTGCATTTTCATTCAAATTATTATTGAATGTGAAAAATCACATTTTAATCACATGTTATAATGGTTTGGCAATAATGGAAACTGCTATCAATTATAAGGCCAAAATGAATCTTTGAATTTAAATTCAAGATGATCAATACTACATTTTCTCTATTATACATGTTGAGTTACAGTGTTGCTTTGTTTTCAATAACATACAAAATTTCACAAAGTTATACTGAGAGATCACATGCTTTTGCACTGCTTTGCAAAAGCAATAACATTTCATTTGTTACATAAATGTTTGTGACAAGTGTTGTTGCAACTCAAATCTTAAGTAGAAGAGCAAAATAACCTGCTTCGTACTGTTTTTTCCTATATATTTGAAATCTGTCTAAAGCACATGGTGCAACGACAGCTAAAGCTATGCTGTGTTCATGCCTGGCATTTCTGTTTGACTAACAATAAAGAAACAATTTTCAAGAGATAATTAATGATATGTATAAACACATTCAAAATCAAACTCCTTCAAACCATCAGATTTCCTTTTACAGAGACTGACTTGACATCTAATTTCAGAATAAAGACAGGTAATACATATTGCACCTAACTTATTCAAAGAACCCAAATTAAGGGATTGCCATAGTTCTATTTAAGCTCTTCTGCTTGACTATAACTTCATATTTCCTCCAGTTTGGCTCAAGGAGGTCACTTGGGTCAAAATCTGTTCAAAAGTGTATGAAACAAATACAATGCACATTCTCCATGTTTGTTTCTGCAAGTCTAAATTTTATTAATATAATCCAAATGTACTGAGAGCCACTATGGAGTTTCTTCAACAGAAATTCTCTGGATTTTTCTCTTGGTTATCTTTTCACAATGGAATCCTGCACTGAGCTGCCAACATTAATAACTCAATTGCCTGGGGCACCTCGGGGCTGCCTTATGGCAACCATGGCATTACTAAGCTTGAGTCCAAACCCATGCAAGACAAAGAACATCTTCCATTTCAATATGCATTTCAGTAACACTGCCCGGTTTATGCAATTGTGTCAGGAAAGAGAAATGTGTAGAATGAAGAAACTTCAGCTTCTCAACATGGGACAGATGTGCATATTTTCTTATCATAGTGTCTAGTCTTTGATACCACAGTGTTCAGGGTTTTTGTCTTCCCATCTCATTTCATGATCCTTTTTACTGGACAATACATTTAAATAATCAAATTATTCAATTAGATCTGAAAGTTTATTGTTTCCCTGAAACTGTAATTGAGCAAATAAGACACTAAGACAAGAGGCAGAAGTCAGTGTGAGAGGGGGATATTTGCTCCCTTTTGGTGGTACCCTTCCTTCTTCCCATATTCAACCTGCCCATGGCAACCAGAGATGAACTACAGAGAGAATCTTTTACACAGAGGGCAAGAGACTCATGGCCCTGTGCTGAGCTGAGATGGGCTCCTGACACAGGCAGATACATACATATATATATAAATACATATCTTACATGTAGTATATATTCATATATTTTAATATACATATATAAAGAGCCAACTGCTAGCAGTCCCTGAGCATGGAGCAGAGGCAGGCACTTGGACAAGTCATAAACAAGCCAAACTAATTCTTAGATGTGAAATCATTCTGCATTACCCTCAAATTATTGCTGCACAAAATCTATGGCTGGCATGGTAAGCCATGTTTGGTTCTATGGCAGTACAGGCTCCTGTATTTGTTTATTACTTCTCTACTGAAACTGTGCTGGATATCTGGAAAAGAAAATGATCATTTCCTGCCTGCAGCCACTAGAGGTGGGCTGAGGGCAGCTTCCTGCACCTGAGAGGTGAAGGCACATCACTGAGCAAAGTTTCCTTCTGCAAAACTGACTTGATCATTTGTTCCACTGGAATTTTTTAGTACACAAGACAGATAAAAAATAGGGCATTTTGATAGAATTTATAAGCTACCCTGCCTCTGTGCTCCTGTGATTTACAAAACCCTGCAACCTTCAGCAGGAAGATAACTGCATTTTTCTGTTAAACAAGAGTCATATCTGCAAGTCTTCCTGGCAGATAGGATAATCACACATAGGAGGTGATAATCCTGTTCCACTGTGTGCTGGTGCAGCCTCATCTTGAATATAGTGTGCAGTTTTGGGAGCCAGAATATAAGAAAGATGTAAAGCTCCTAGAGAGTCTCCAGAAGAGGGCCACAATATGGTGAAGGGCCTAGAGGGGAAGCCATATGAGGAGCAGCTGAAATCACTTGGCTTGTTCAGCCTGGAGAATAGGAGACTGAGGGGAGATCTCATAGCAATCTAATAGCTTTCTCTTCTTTCTGGTGACCAGTGACAGGACCAGAGTATGAAGTCAAAAGAGGTTTAGGTTAGATGTTAGAAAAAGGTTTTTAAATCACAGGGCAGCTGGGAACTGGAACAGATTCCCCAGGAAATTGATCACAGTACCAAGATTGACAGAGTTCAAAAAGTATTTGGACAATGATCTTAGGCACATGGTGGGATTCTTGGAGCTGTCCTATGTAGAACTTCAATGATCCTTGTGAATCCCTTCCAACCCAGAATATTCTATGATTCTATAATATAAAACCACATAATAGCTTACAGTTTGAAAGAATGAAATTGTTAGAAATTTTGTTCTTTCCCTTGGGGAGTTGCCAGTGACACAGCTTTCTCTTTCACAAGGAAGAAATAAGCTATAACTTGGTAATAGTAGATTATGGCCCCTTATTCCCCCTTTGCTGAAACTGTGTCATTGTACATGCGACAAATATAATATTGGCAGTTCAACAACTGTGATCCCTGTTCTCTAAGAACAGGCTGATCCTTGACTTTAGATCCACTGCATTTTGAAGACATTTGTGGTGAAAAACAATCCTAATAAAGAGAACAATATCTTAAAGACAGTATCGTTTCCTGGCTATTAAGTTTATTACATTTAACTGTATTTAATGAGGTTTGAATTCTTACAGTTTCTCAGGAGTTTGCTGTACAAAGCAAGCTTAAAAAAAAGCGTTCATTACAGCACTGCAGAATATAATAACTCACTGTGAAACAGAAGTTAAAGAAAACTCCTTAGATAAAGCTTGAATATAGCCTTGCTCAAAGCCAGAGAAACAACACTTTCTATGAAATCTGACTCCAAGTATGCATACAGCACTTGAGCACCCAAATTGCTTGGAGCAACAGCTGCAATTTTAAGAGCACTGATACTGACACTGTCTGATAACACCTAAGGATCCCCAGAGAGTTCCTAGAAGTACAGCCGGCACTTCAGCACTCTCATCACATCTAAATTGACATAAACCCTTCTCAGAGCAAAATCACAAAAGTGCGAAACTTGAAAACTTGGTTCATTTCACATGGTTGTAATCTCCCTGAAGCTGAGTCTTGTGGCTGCAACTTGCATCAACACAAATAAGAATTTTGTTAGACTCCAAGTTTGCCACTATAAATGAAGATGGAAAAATAGACATAAGCAAAAGTTGAAGTTTGGTAACTGTACTACACTCTGGAAATTACCACGAGATGGAGGTAATGAGGGAATATGGCTGTTTTTTCACCCATTAGCCTTAAGTAGATCAACAACTATTGCAGTATCTGCAACATCAGGATTGGTCCTTACAGACTGGTCACACATTTCTAAAAGGAAATCACTGCAGATGCAGCAATAGGAATGGCCACTGCCAGCAGTACACATCTGGCTTGATGCAAAACAAATATACAAAGTGTAAATACTTGACTCAAACAGCCAATATTCTATTTTGGTTATTTCTACATCATTACCATATCTGCAAAACAGATGTACAGCAATCTAAGTTGTGCCAGACTGTTTTTAATTTTCAACAGGCTATTTCATATTATTAAATAGAATTTTACCTTACTTGGCTGGAATCCATTGTAAATAATCCATAGAGGAAAACAAAGAGCCCAACCAGGGCAGCAGGAATAAGCATTCCAGTATACCATCCCAGCCAGGCAAAATACAGTCCAATTTTTTCACCAAAGTATCGCCTACATGAAAAGGAAACACGTATATTGTTTAAAACGAAATTTTATGGTGACTTCTATCTAACTCTATTGTCACAGTAATAGAATAATTTTAACAAGGAACTACCGTAAAAAGTTTAAGGCAAAATTGCCACTTTACCAAACAGGTTTTTTAAGGCTAGCACAATATTTTAGTGAGACTAATTGCAGATTTATGAGAACAAGGATATAACTGTAGTGCCTCTGTAAATTTCGTGCCTTTGCAATGACTAAGTAAATGGACTAGTAGCAACATTATTAAACATAGGATAGATTAGATAGATAGATAGATAGATAGATAGATAGATAGATAGATAGATAGATAAGACAGACAGATAGATAAGACAGACAGATAGATGTACACAGACACAAAAAATCTGGAAAGGAATAAAGTAAGTTAGTATGACCTAAGGATTCCATTGAAAAAAAATTATGATAATCATACATAGATAATATGACATATTTCAAACTACTATAAATGAAAACAACGCTCTGTAAACACAAGCTGAAGATTGAACTATAATTCTTCAAAACTTGGACATCAATTGCTATAACAGATGAAATAGCAGTTATCAGAAAGTCAGTCAAAGATGATACAGCATAAAATTGTCTCATGGCACATGCTTAGCTCCACCAATAATCAGTTATGACTCAGATCAGGAATAAAAACTTACAGCAAGGAAAATGAATTATTGGTGTCAGAGGAGGAAACTATAAAACCCAAATACCACCATTATTTAATTTAAATTATATATACTTCTCTATTTTACATTTGGTAACCTATGTCACTAAGTCTAAGACATATAAATAAGAGTTTTTTTAAACCTCCATGGAAAGGTTAAAATTGGGTTGTATTTTAAGTCCTTTCTGTCTTCTAACTCTTACTATCCATGGGGATAAGTCTGCTCTCAAAGATGCACTCACAAGGGGCTAGTGTCTCTAATCAGCAGACCACATTATGAGTTTGTGTTTTGTTTCACACTGCAAATTCCTGAGCAGCTGGAACTACGTGTACTTTATGCAGACTCAATTGAAATTAACCTACAAAAGACCACCCAAAAGAAGCAATTTAGAGGACTCCAGCCTCCTCCAATAATAGGGAATAGCTAAATGTTTTAGGAAAGCACAAGGAATTTATGAATATAGTTAGCACACTGTTTCCAGGCTATTTGTATCAGAGAAAATCTTCAAAGTACTAATACCTGATTAAATCAAGGGGTTGATATTTGTACCACATTCCCCATCGTGCCCAACGCTCATACAAGAGGTGTCTGTGGTTCTGTGCTCCGTGTGTTTTGATGGGATGTCTGCTTTTGTGGCTTCCCTGAAAAAAAACACAAGAAGAAATGTAAGTAATTTACTAGGCACTATGGAAAATGTCTAAGTTTCTTGGGTATTTTTGATTTTAATTTTAATAGAAATGTTCTTTATATTTAATAAATAGGTCTCTTATTCTGGCCCATCTGGAATATGACATTAGGAGCTAATGTAAGCCTAACATAAGAGACAGGGTTATATAAACTTCTGAAATGGCCAGTTTCTGTAATAATTAATGGCTGAAACATAAAGTACTCAACTCTTTATATGACCTCAACATTGTTTCTATTTCACTAATAAATGCCTACTTTTATGCCTTTGCCTATGTAAATTTTTCAAGAAATGCTTGTGGTATATTTTTATTTCTTCAATAAAATTTTAGAAATTTATAGTGTGTCAGTTCTTGTCTCCTAGACATTTTTTATTACTTTCTTTCACTACTGCTGAAGGTACAGAAAAATATATTCTTTCCGAGGTACATACTTTATAAGATGAAGGAAACAGAATTAGCACTAAACAGAGTCAGTTTGATCCAAAAGGAGCCCTTCCAGGCCATGTCTGACATTTACAGACCACCTGACAGACTACAAGAACAGCCTCATGCTTGGCAGTCAAAAGGTAACACACAGATTTGCTATTGAACAGAATGAGCAGAATGATTGGGCAGAATCTCTTGCATTTGTAATTTTTTAATTCTGGAGTAGGACATATCCCTTAGTTGACCTTTTTCCCCAAAAACTTCCATCACTCAGCTATGGCAAAGAAAATACTCCATCAATCGACTGCAAGTGAGCCAAGTAATTTCTCTTATTCAGACAGATTGGCAGATCTAGGTAAATAAGCCATTTAGATTTTTATTATGTATTCGAAATCTTGAGCATTCCCTGCAGCTCTAACTTAAGAATGACCCTGACTTTGGGTAAAACCAAAGCTAAACATAGCAAAGAGTCCAAGTCTACTCCTTTCTCCTTACAGGCAGCAAAGATGTCAACACTGTGAGTGTGACCTTTGCAGCATCTAGGAACACCTAGGAGAGAACATCAACTTATTCTCACAGTAGGCTGGATAAATGACTCCAAAGAATATCCAATATTACATCACTTAATTTTTTTCTTCCTGCTTCTTTCCCCACTGTTATCCATAAAAGAGTTCAAGTTTCAGCACTCCCGCTAGGATTGAATTTTCACTCTTATTTGTTCGGGTGGGAAAGAAAACTAAATTAAAAAACATAAATTGAGGGTTCCACCACTAGTCCTTAGCATCAGTAAAGCAGCAATTAAGATAAGAGTGGTTTAAAAATATGATTTCACTAATTTTAACTGAGATGTGGAAACAGTAGCTTATGCCATATCAAAGTAACATATAAAATGGGTATGACAGCATGGCTTTGATGCTAGAGAAAGCTTCACAGACTTTGCTGGCAGTATAGCCAGCTTTCCTCTGAAGTCAGTAATGCACAGCTGAAGCATTGCCAGTGATGTTACATTATTTATCTAAAATACTCCTTCTCTGTATTCCTAGTCCTTAATCATTAAAAATGAAAGTATTTAATAATTAAAAAAATTACTCTCAGCCATTTGTAAAGCCTTTGAAACACAAAACCAAATCACAATATTCAGCTGGAACACCCAGAGTTCAGAACATTTCAAACACTGAAGATGTGTGGCTTGCTTCTTTTTCAACATTGAAAGATTTTCTGAAAAGATTTTCACAGGCTTTTAGTTTATTTTGTGTTTTGTGTGTCTTTAGTAGATTTCAAACTACTGGAAAAGGTATTGTCAAGTAGAAGTTATCCAGAACTATTTTGAAAATACTAAAGGAAATAATTAAGCAGTCTCCTTAACTGTGATCAAGTGGCCAAGCTATTAGAAAAACAAAACCTTTTGTGGTGGCAAGCAAAAATAATTTAATACAACTAACTGGAATAACTTGGAACAACTGACACTCTCCTTAAGAACTCAACAGGCAATGTCCAGCTCATAAAAAACAGAGAAGAATTATAACATCCTAGTCCAACCAGAAAATGTTCCAGGATGTTATTATAACATCCAAATTATTCACATATAGAAAACTTTAGAAGCCAATATTAAAGTAAAAGCTATAAATATAAGAACCATCAACAAATTCTAATATGAAAACAAAGGTTTGAAGGACAAAATTTAAGTAATATCCCAAATCACTAGTGCAAGCTTTAATCTAAATATTAAACTAAAAATCAAATTAACCAGGTTACCTCATGTGGTGGAAATGCTGCTTCATATGTTCCATTATTTAGTAACCTATTAATACCTAAAAAAAACCAAAAAAGCATTAGTTCTGATACCAATTTTTTTATACACATTTTTCAAGCAGCGTGAATTTTCAAGTTACATTTGGAGAATGTAATGTAGCATTAAATGATAAGAATGCTGCTAAAGATGACAATCAATAATCCCACCAACTACTTCAGCAGGTATTGCTGCTCCTTCAAGATCTCTGCCTCTGTCAAACTACACAAAGCACCAAACTCTGCTTGTACCAGACTGAGTGTGAGGAGATAGATGCACGCTGTGTTCCTCAGAGCATATAATGCAGATTTTATGGATGACCAGATGATCTGATATACGCAGAGAGTGGTATGCACAGACAATCCTTGAGGCAGTGACATCCCTGCAGGGTTAAAAGCTAACCTGGTATTTTTAAATATAAGCCAACTGACAACTTCATATCAGAGTAGTGCTCTGTGCCAGGCTGACTCCTGCATTTTGGATCAGTTCCTAGAGTCTTCCTAACACCAGATTTGTTGTAGTAGCAGAGCACATTATCAAAATAAAAAAAAATAAATAAGCATTGCTAGGTACAATAAAAGGATTCAATAGGCTTTGAGAGCAGATCTGTAGCCAAAAGTTCCCCCAAGAAACAGGTATGTATGGTGGAATAAAGATTTGTCTCTTCCAATACACAAATTATACTAAACTAATCTCATAATTAAATTTGTCATCAGCAGCTGCAAAGATGTTAGATATGAACACTTATTCACCCTGTTTTTCTTACTACTGCTTTTGTTCAGAAACTCAAGCAACAACTTTCTATAATTGGTATCATCCAAGGCTCGGGATATTTTAATTTAATTCCTGCAGAAAAAAACAGAAAACCATGCATACATCTGCTGGTCATTGAAAATGAAAATTAGACCTTCTAAAAACTAACACTGTATTATGAGCATCGATATAAACCAAATTTAGTCTTCAGATCAGCTATCTCTGAACTACACAGAGACCTCAAATAAATCAAGTGTAGCACACATTGATTAGGCTGGACTGAAACTGGTGGATAATACCTGAAATACCAGGATCAGTCCTTGAAAACACTACCAGCTTTCTGAGGTACATGTAACCCTTATTGTGGCTCTCAATAATGCAAAGTTACGATGATCTCTCCATTTTATTTGAATGAGTTAGTAATTAAATGAAAAATATTGCAAATTTTCACTGAGATGTTTAGGTAGAAAATGATAGGACATTGTTTCAACTCTGTTACTGTGTGAATAAAAAGATTTCAAGAACGGGAAAAAAAAAGAGTTTATTCAAATGATGTTTTTTCAGGCAACCAAAGATGAAAAATTTTATAGCTTTGGGTTAGGCAAAAAATACAATATTCTCACCCATTTTGGATTTTCCATCTTCATACTTAGTTCTCTGTAGCACATGATGCACAATTCTACTTCTCGTGGAATTGCTGAAGAAGCTGTCTTTGTTGTTTATTGTAAAACTATTAAAATAATGAATGTCTTAATATTCAAAACAATGCACACATGCCGAAACATAGCTGTTTAAGTGTTTTCTATTTACAATGATTTATTGGATGTTGACATTCCTTAGATATAAGATTTTACACCCTTAGAGCAGGCCCAATAAAAATATCCTTATCATATATTATGGGAAAACAAAACTAAAACCAAAACCAAAAATATCCTACTCTCTAGTTAATGTCTGTTTTGGATATAATCAAGTAAATAAAGATCTTCAGTAACAGTGGTGGCCTTAAATTCAAATTACTCATGAGCTGACAGTTGTCTGTGCAGTGGAACCACCAAAACTGCTATTTAAAAATAAAAAAATAAAAGATCCATGCACTGGAGACTTGGGTAGCAGTTCCACAATCATTTTCCTCTAGAGTAAGCTAGGATGGAGCCAAGTAAAGCATCCTTGGCCAGATGGCTCCATTCTGGACACCAAAAATCTGATATTCAGGAGCTTCTTCCCTCTCAGCTGTGCCAAAAGTGATACTATCACAATTAATTAAATCAGCTGAGCCAATTGAGAAGAAAACACCAAAACCAGGAGATTGATCCAGTGCAGTATGGTAAGTTACTGAAAAAGAAAAAAATTAAATTGAGACTATAATGCAATTACTCTGTTTTTCTGAGGTAAAGTCAGTTCACTAACATTTAGCTCCTTTACTGAGCAGAAAAATCCTGTTTATACTAATTCATGTTTCTACTTTAAGTTAACTTCTCTCTCCTAAAACAGTTATCACAAAATAAATTTAAAATTATGAAACAGAATTTTAAAATCTAACTTTAGAGGTACTGAAAAAATTTGTCACAGTTTAACTACAGCATCGTCAACAGGCTGATTTGAATACATATGGTTTTGTTGTATATATATTTGTATTTTCAGAGGCAAAAAATCTTTTTAAATGCAGATCTGATTAGAAAGAACAATCATCACTGGTTTTAGCTTGCTTTCAGTGTTCCCAATGTCAACAGCTGTATCAGGTTTTACCCAAGTAAAATAAGAAATAAGCACAGAAAACTTGAGCAAGTACTTGCATTTTGTAATGCAAGGGAAAGAAAACCCAAAAAAACTTCTAACCTAAAACGGCAACATTGATTTTCCAGTCAAATTTTAGATTAAGTTACTGAGTGACCATCAAAGTAACACAGAACAGATTTTCATTTTAGGAGAACAATATCCAATAGGATGCTTGGTATTGCCAACGACCATCTGTGAGCAGCCACCTCTACGGCACTCGCTAAGGAGTGAGAAAAGAGAAAACCCTTGTGGTGCCTGGCAGTGCTTTTCCAAGCCCAGCACTCACTGGTGTATGCGAGCCCTGCTGAAGGGGGCTGTGTAGCAATCTGTTTCCTCCAGGTCAGGCAAGGCCTCCTTATCAAGCTTCATCGGATTCCTCGGCAACCAACTTTTCAGCTCTCTGATATTCCTCTGCAAACTGAGACAATAAGAAGTCGGATTTAACACTCTCAATTCCTTGTTATTTCTATCTCCAGCATTGCATATTTAGTGGCATCGTACTAGAAGCGAAATGTAACGAAAGCAGGAAACTTCCACGTTAAGTGAATAAAAGAAAATATGGGGTTAAAAAGCAAAATGAACAATATTTATTTGCAATCCATCTTGAATGCTCTGCCTGAGTAAAACTCATCCTTAAATTAGTGGGATTATGTCTCAAAATGGGACTGCACTATTGAGTGTGGAGAAATTAATTTTCCAAGGGAGTTCATCTGGCTGTAACTGTGGATGCCTGTGCTTTAGTAAAGAACATATCTGGCTGAACTGAACAAAGCAAGTGAAACTCCTCCCCACTCTCTTACCTGGCAATGTGGACACTAAAATTCATAAAATTTTTAAGTAAATTTGAGAGTGCTAAAGATCAGATTATGGTTTTCTGACTGTAACAAAACTTTTCCCTGCAAAATTTTCTTAAAAATCCAAGAGCTACTATTGCCTTATGAAACAGTACACTTAAATATCAAATAAAATAAAGTTGCACCAAAATGGTTATGCAGTATTTAGGCAGAAAATCCCCCTAGATATGGCTTCCTCCAGATTCCTAAAAATTGATACTCAAAACACAAACAATATCAATGTTGTGTCTTAATTTATATACAGGCAATATAAATGATTTTTGTCTCTACTGGCACCTTGCCTAAATGATGTCTCAGGACTTCATTTATACACAGGTAAATCTAGTCAAGTGCTGTTAATTTTCAAGCAAATGCTCACTTAAATTTTGTGCTCCTTGCTCACCTATACTTTTTCATATTCAATTGTAATGCAAAATGATTATTTAAGGAGTAGATCTCAAATTAATTATCATGACACAAATGCATATCAGAGGTACAGAAAAAAATCTGAGAAAATTTGAGAAATTTGAGAAAAAACATTCCCTAAATAGTATTTTTTCAGTGGAATTTGGGTTCTACTCAATGAATATGTATGCGTGATATATAAAGCATATATATTTTATATCAACAAGAAGTGTAAAGCTGAGCAACAAATTTTTTTCTCTGACATGAATATTTCATTGCCTGTGCTAAGCAGAAGCACAGCTATACATTTCATAATGCCTATAATTAAAAGTTATATTTCATAATGTTAATAATAATGTGAATGAACATAATTTCATAATGTTCACAAGTAAAAAGTAATAAGTGATAATATAGTAAGTTGCTCTCAGGCAACAAAGTGACCCTGGTGAAAATGTACTTCTTATTAAAAACATCAGCAAAAACATTGTACCCCTATTTCACACAGTATCAGACAGACATTTCAGCTAGATGTGGGAGAAGGATTTTAGAGTTACATTTAAAATTCTCAAAATTTTCCTCCTGCTATATATTGCAAGATACTATTGCAAATTCTGTTGTAACTGATACTGCACTTGAGGGACACCACTTGGGTTCAACACCAGCCATTATAAGACAAAGAACATAATATGTTCATAAAATTGAAACACAGAATACAGGTCACAGGCAGTGGATTCTTTAAATGTCTCCTTAATAATACCTCAGTAAATGAGTTATCTTTATTCGTTCCAGTGGAAGCTTTTTTAGTACAGTTTATATAAGTGCAGTTTCCCCTCTACTCTCTTGAACTTTTTTTTCTGTTGCATACTTGCTGAATTTTTAGTCAAAATCCAGAATTCTTTTTTTAAAGAGGAAAATATGCAGATGCATCAGGAAGAAGAGAAAAACAATGGATCTCATTTCAGATATTTTTATTGTGAAAGTACTTTAAAACTGGTTATGGGAAAAGTCTTGATAATTTTTCCTACACAAAAATCTAAAAAATAGTAGGTAAATATTATGTTAAAGAAGATGGCTCTTGTTTAAAATTCAGGGCTGCTTCTTTTAATGTGAAAAGCAGCATTGGAATAAATTAATGCTTGTGTCCACATTACATTTGCAGTTTCTCTTCTGAGACAAAATGTAGTGCCTTTAGTGCTAGATAGCATAGAATATTGCAACTGAGAAATGTATAAAAATAATCCAAAAAAAGAGACTTTTTATGTTATTTTACTGTTGAAGAAGAAACTGAATTTCCATGGAGCTTGCCTTTAAATACAAATTTTTGCCTAAATCATAGGACTAAGTATTAGCATTTTTACTCAGAGTGGATTTCCAGGTTAAAAGTAGCAGTTTAAACAGATTCCTGACTTAATCTATTCAATGTAGCCTATTTAGTAACAGAAAAAGCAGAGAGAGCAGGTCTGGGGAAGTCAATAGTTCAGGCAACGACGTAAAAAATGCCCCAGTGGAATGGTGCTGCAGAGTCATGGGATGCTTTAATTGAAACTGCTTCAGGTATGCTTTTATTGAAACCACTCCAGCTGGTGCTACTGGAACACTGCACCTTTGACCACTACACGTGCATTTCATTCTTAGCTACACAATTTAATATTTCATGAAGATACTTGTAATTCCAGCTTTGCTCAACTTCCATTCTCAGTTGTACTGTTCTGATTTATTTGGTTGGTTAATCTTTTTTTTTTGCAGAACAAGTTCAGCCAAAAATACTTGTAGATTACATTTACTCAACAGACTGCAATGCAAAGGAACACAGTTTGTAGCTGACCTTGGCATTATCTGATCAACCTCATGAAATGAGATACCAGAATTAAGCAACTTCACCAGTCATGTTAGGTAATTTTGACAGAAATCATCACCAAATAGTTTGCTTGGTGTTTGTGTCTTTCAAGGCTAGCCAGAAGTGTCAACCATATGCCACCAAGCTACATGGGCATGGTATGTTTCCATGTACTGTAATGGGCAACAGGTTAGGCTTGACAGATTCAACATACAGACACCAAAAAAAGGAGGAAAATTAGAATCCCTTCGTTTAATGGAATGATATCTTGGATATGGAATGGAATGGAATGGAATGGAATGGAATGGAATGGAATGGAATGGAATGGAATGGAATGGAATGGAATGGAATGGAATGGAATGGAATGGAATGGAATGGAATTTCACTTCAGTGTGCAGAATGAAATCCAAAAGATTTAGACCTTTTTTTGCAAAGCAAATTTACTGTGGGTCAGGTGCTAAACACAGTCATTTTTGGTCCTCTAACCTTAGAAGTATTACGTGATTTTAATATTTCAGTGAGCAGAGGGACCTGCATACTAAAACAATTCTCTTTAATTTTCTTGTTTTTGATTCCACCTTCTACCAGCATGAAATCAGCAGGTCCAATGTGGCAATTACAAGACAGTTTGACTAGATTATTCAGTCTTCAATCTGAGAGTTCAGACAATTTTTGATACCTACCCTATTTACAGGTATATTTCTTTCCTTTGAGAAGAGGAAGACCTTCCAAATACTGCCCATAATGAATATGACAAATCTATTTCTATAGTGTGATTCTATGGATAGAAGTCAAGCTTCATAGAATTAAATACAATGTTAAGGGCTTTTTAAAGGTGTATAAATAAATAGAGATACCACAGAGATACATCAACATAAAGAAATTAAGTATTACATTTTGCTTGTCCTTTCTTTGTTTCTCCTAATAATCTTTTGCAGATCTTTAAAAGAACATTTAAAACATTTATAGATACATATATATCTATCCTGTAACCCTGTCAATAAAGTAAAAGATGTGTACATGTCATGGCAGGTCTAATATACTAGTGCTACTTTGTATTCTTATATTATAGAAACTTTATAATCTGAATATTTTGATATACAGGAATTTTTATATACTTCACTGTAGCTCATATAAACTCTACTTTGAAATTTTAACAAGAGATTAAATTAGAGAAAAGCAGTTAAATTTGAAAAGTTGTAAGATGCAAGGTAACAATGACAGTTGTAGAAGTTAAAGTACGCATGTGATGCGTATGTCAGGAACTTTAGAATTAGCTTTCAATTATAAATATAGATTTTTTTCTTTGTTTCTTCTGCTTCACACAATTCCTTTGTGCACTGAATTATACAAAGTGCTATATAAAGAAAAATATTCATATCCAAATTCTCACGAAGTAAATCACAGGTAAAAGCATTACTTATTACTTGATTCACAGGTACTGTGAAACTTAAGCTGCATCTTTCAGACATCTGTCCTTCTAAATAAGGAAAACAAAATTTATGTAATATCCAGGACTCACCAGATGGATTATAGATTAAATAAGACAATTTTGAATAAAGCTTGTTGATTTTGCCTTTTATTAAAAGCATATAACTTAAGACTTTCAATGCATACTAAAATGGAGCAAGCATGTGAACTAGGAAGAGGACAAAACACAGTTGTGAATCTGTTATAAACTGGTTTGTTTCAACATTTTTTATCAGCTTACGTGTTTAAAGTTTTTTCACTTTACTGTTCAACACTCTGTTGTTGTTATCTGATTGTCTTGGAAACTGTTATCATGAGACTCCCTAAATTGTTCCAGAGACATGAGAACTCTTTATCATCTAAAGTAACAATAAGAGAACCTAAATCAAAAGTAATCTCATCTCAAGATAAGCTGTGATAGGGAGCTCTTTCAGTAGATTTCCTTCATGTAAAATATTTTTTTTCTTGTGAATATCTTTTCTCCTGGGGATTAGGATTTACAAGACATAATGTGTTTAATTACATAATTATGTCTGACTAAAGCAATGGGGAGTAACTACAGCTCAGTGTCCCCCACTCTCACTCCCTGGCACTCCCAGCCTCCTTTCACCTGCCCCTGTGGCCTCTTGTACCCTTCTTCTGGCTGACAAAAACACTAACAAACAGCAGCAGCTGGCTACAAGTGAATTTTGCAAGTTATTCTCTCAGCCAGCAAATAAAAATTCAAAATTCAGCCTTCAGCATGTGGCATTGATTTGTTCCTGATCACAAGGACACTCAGGAGAGAAAGTATGTTTACATATCTAAGGAAGTAGCTGACAGCCAGAATCTGAGACATACACCCAAAAGTATCCTTCATGCTAAAGAAGGATGACGCCTTCATGTCAGCAGACAAAATGGGAGAAACAGATCTGGTATCAAATCTTTGCTGCAAGGATAAAGTCTTTTATTTTGTTGTTTCCCTGGCATAAACATTTTTACGTTTCTAAAATGCGAGCTGGCAAAGCTTTAAAGTACTGCACCTTGTTACAGATGAATATTTTAACACTTTGAGCTGACACGTTTTGAGTTTTCAGGAAAATAATCTAATTTTCCAAGTTTCATGGATAAATTTACAACTGGGAATGGGTTTTCTTTAGCAGGGTGACTATCTGATAAAATTAGAAGCTACACATCACCCACCAACCTGCCCATGGTTTTGCTCCTCCAGTCAGTGTAATAACATTTCTTCCTGAAACAACAGCAAAAATCAGCTGAGATTAATCAAGTAGGAGACAGTTGAAAAGGACACACACATTACAAAAGAATGCTAGGCATTTTAAAACATGCATTTTCATAGACAAAAAGGCGAAAAACACTTTAAAAACTGAAATAGAGTAAGTCATTACAATAACATAGTTTCACATTTTTCAAGTTTTACCTTTGTTCCTAAATTACATTTTAGATTTGTAGCTCATGTCAATAATGACAGCTAATCAATAAGTCACTTAACAGTTCTTTTCTCTCCACCCTTCACCACTTATAGACACTTGGACAAACAAGACTAGAAGCTCCTAGTAAAATCTTCTGGTAATAGTTATTTTCAAACTTAATGGAGACTTATTTTCTGCATGGTTGTATTTTCCATATCTAGTTTCAGGTTTTCAGTCTGTTTTTCTGGCCTCCTCCTACAACTTCACATCACATGTCAACCACATCAAAGGCTTGATATTGCAGATTCCTCAGGAGTTAGCAAGATCTGCAACTGCACACCTGAGCAGCATTTGAGATTTATTAAAATGCATTACTTACATTGAAGATACACTGAAATTAATACTTTAAAGAGAGGGTGAAAGGCACCTAGCCTGGAAAATACATGGCCACTGGAAAATTACATATCTACCAATCTGCAGATTGTTGGCAGCCTGACACTTGGTACTGCTAGGCAGAATTGTAAATGAAGCAATGAAGGGTTATTAAAGGGTTTTCTGACTTTTTTTTTTTTTAAACCTTTCTTTAATTCACTTTAGTTGCCCTTAGCTGTTTTGCACAGATGGAGTTCAGCTAAGTTACAGATACAAATAATTTATTAATTACAAACAGTAATAATTATGTGTCACAAGATACTTGTAAACAAATAAAGCTTTGTCTCAGTTCTGGAAACTTGTAAACTAATGAACTAGATAAGCTCAATCACTAACTCTAACTCATAGTAGTTGCATTTCTACTGAAGGACTCATATACTTAACAAAAATACCTATGAAAGTTTAAAAAATTGCAATTCAGTCATGATCTAACTTTGATGCTTATGCAAATCCTGTTTGAAACCAATTCACTTTTTCTCACAGCTCTATTATGGAGGTAGAGGTGCAAAAATTTCTTCCCAAATACATGTATTTAATTGTATAGCAAAACTACCAAAAAGGTGAAATTGCAAAATTTAGTATTTTATCTACTTTTGGTTTACTGAAAATGAATTAGATAAAAAGAGGCTAAAGCAACAGTCCAGGAATAAAGACATTTTGGGGAAACCCTAAAGAGAATAAATTTACCTGTCATTTAATAATATAACAAAAAAACAGGATTGCAAAAGTCAGCCTTTTTTGCTTTGAGAGCACTATGGATCTATGAAGTAACTAAAATAATGAAGAATTCAAACCACTGCTAAAACAAACTTTTATGAATTAATGTATGCAAAAAAAATAATTTTAAAATGCAGTTTAGATTATTTATGCATGTATACCCATATATAAACACTTCTATATTTAATATACTGACGAGTATTTTTTGAACTAGATAAGCTCAAATAACATTATTATAATATTCTTAAACATACGGAATATGACTGTTACAGAAAACATTTTTTATGGAAAGGCCTTTGAAAGCTTAATGGGGCCATGTGAGAACTCATTACAGAGCTGGGTATGTGGAGCAAGATTTGGGCAATGGATGCTTCACAATCCCTGTTTCTGTCCTAGGACCAATGTAAGAGAGCCCCACTGCCACATCATAAAAGATTGAGCACATGGCAGTTCCAGTAAAAAAGCAGTGCTGCAAGGACATTTTCCATGAATCACACAACTTTGGCATCTAACTCTAACTCATGGGGAGGTTTACAGCACACTATATGCACTTCTCCCTCTCTAAGAACACTATTAATCAATTTGAAAAGGGACATTTTCTCCTTTAAAGACTTATGTATTGCTGCAGGAAATATTAACCTGCCCCACAAATTAATAACAAGTATTTATTGCAAAAACATACAACAGAACTTGTTTTGCATTAAGACAAGGAACTCAGTTCAGTCCATTATTCTGCCTAAAGAAAGCTACTAGATCTCATTTTACTCAAATTGTGACAATGTGTATTATACTGGAGACTTGGAAGATGCTAGATTTTCCTGTCATTTCACTTGCCTTTCAGTAAGACTTCAGAAAAACCCTAAAATCATAGAGGATACACGATCTCAGATGGAGAATATCTGAAACTCTGCCAAGGACATCCAAAACAATGTGTGAACTACTATTTTTAAAAGGCGTATGCTCAATTTGATTTAGAAGGCAAGTTTGAAAACAAGTAACATGGAGTACTGTGTAAAAATGAGGAAAGAACAGGATTTATTATTTGTTTCTCCTCTCTCCCTATCACATCACTAAAATAAACAGGAGCATGCCTGGCTATAGAGCAATAAAGACTGCATTTAAGACTTCAGTAAGTAATGAACTTTCAATATTAAACACTAAACTATAGGTTTCTTACAATAATTTCCACAGTACCTGAAAGGCATCCTGATGTTCATTCTTTCTGCATATTTGCACAATGTCTCCCATGGACAGTGAATTTTCACGAACATGATATCACTGTTGGTGACAGCTGGCTGTAAAGAGCAGTAGCATGCAAATACATATTAATAATGTAAACATAGAGCAACCATCCTTCTAGAAGCATTTTTCGGGGCCAAATTCTGATTTTAGGTCTGAATTGGGCAAGCAACTCTGAAAATAAGTGACTTTCTAGAGAAAGGAATATCAGTAACCTTTTTTTTTGGTATGTGTAGACTAGTGGGGCAAAAGGAATCTGTAGGGAAGGATCCTTGGTCATGAACATAAGTAAAGACCTTATGCAACACTTTTTTACATGGAATAAATTTTACATGGAATTAATTTAAATCTCAGAAAAATCACCTCAGATAAGCAGATTGAAGACGATTCTATGTGTCTCCCATTAAAGGAGAAGCGTGGTCAGCTTCTAGAGACATGAGAACAGATGAAAGAAGGTTCCAGGTTGCACTCTGCCAAAATGTTAACTCAAGGGAATGGTTCAGTAATTGAGATATCTGCTGGGAACTTGTAAATGTGGAATGGTTTTTTGTCAAAATTAACATGTGTACTCAACACAAAGGTTTTTCATCTATAATTTAATAGTACATAAAACAAGAGTTTCAGCCTTACAGATTTCTATAGTCACCTTCTCTTAGGAACACTTCAGTTCCTCACCCTTCTCCCAGATGTATTTGCTTGAGATTTTATAACAAAATATTTTGATATTTGTGTTGAGTCTGATTAAAGCCTCAAAAAACTTGAGTTTGCAAGGTTTGGTAAGTAAAGGTAAAAGAAAATGTAGTTAAAGGGTTAATAAAACTTAAAATGTTTAAAATTTTACCTACCAGTTCCATAAAGTCATATCACAGTTCCATACTACTACCTCACACATTTTACTTTCTCAAAAGATGTGGATAAAATAAAATACAAGTGGAAAATAAAACATTTCAGGTCTTATAAAACCATTTGTTTCTGAAAATCAATAATTCTGAACTCACAAAAGCTAAATTTTACTATTTATTTAAATTGGAACAAAACCAGATATCTTTGCTACTATATTGTAACAATTTTTAAAAGTCTTAAAACCAAATTTTAGTCAGGTTAGTTATTTATGAGTATTTAACAAACCATATTGTGAACTATATCCTGCAAGCTCATTGCTTAAACACAGAACATTACAATTCTACTGTGATGAAAAATCAAGATGAAAAATACATGAACAGTAGGAGCTTACATCAGAATAGACTAAATATATACCTGTTCTGTAGGTAAGTCATGAGACAGCAAAAATCCAAGGCTGTTTCCCTGGCTCAATTTTCTTTCATTTTTATATTATACTACTATTACTAGCCATAGATTAACCAGAATAGTGCCAACCTTAACCCCTTGAAAAATAGTGAGACATTCAGGCATTTAGCCTGAATATAGAGGTCATACATTAAAGCAACAACATTGGTTACTGAAGCTTCTTCCATTCTGCACGCATAAAACAATATAAATTAAGCTGGAACTTTTCCCTTTGTACTGCACTACACTTCTGTGCACAAGTATGTTTCTATCCCCAAATCATTTTACACACACATTATGAAACTATTCTCCTTATTAGTTTAACACAGTTAAGCAGATGATGGGAACAGCCTGACTGGAAAGGCTTATAATTTTGTCTGGAATCTTTTCTCAGTTCAGTAAAGTATGATAGTATTAGAAACGGTTTTTTTACATAAGCTAGAGGACTCACCTCCCGTTCTAACATCAACCCTTCTGCTCTCAAATTCTTCTCAAATGTGCTTCTTTTTTCTACCTGTGGACTTGACTTCTTGTAGACCAAGATGTAGTCAATGCGCTTTTTACCATCTTTGAAGAAGAGTCCTGATGATGCCATGGCATCACTCTAGCAAACATTAAAGAAAAGCACTCTAAATATGACATCTGTTAAGATGAAGAGCTCCACCATGAACTTTATATAACACAGCACTTCCTAAACCACGGAAACAGCCACATATTTGAAAGATGAATATGCAACAAATTCAGAAGAACAAAAAACTTGCTCGGGATTTCAAATTCATTAGAACAAAACAAAATAAAATAGCTTCACAGAACCCATCTTCCAGTTATTTCAGCTATGCAAAAACCTTAAAATTTCTGTGTGGTGTGTATTGATATGAACTTTTGTTAATCCCTACTTTCAAGTGGGAATTAAAAAGAAAAAAATAAAGGCAAGTCAATTAAAGCAATTTTCTCAGCTTTGTACCTCTGCAAATTTTACAGAACAAACACACTAGTATTTTCTCCAAGAAATAAATCTAAAAAATTAAAAATGAAATGCTATTGATCAGAATGTTTGCATGGATAGTCTAGTTGAAGTGCTTTTTCAATTCCATATTAGCAATGTTTAAATCTTCACTAGTTCCTTCCCACCATGCTTGCCAACACAAGGAATTACCTGACCTCGGTATGGAAAAGCCTGCTTTACATGCTGCTGCTGCTAATGCTATTTTTGCATTCTGTGCTTTGCATGTTCAGAACAGAAACCAAACCAGCTGGGGACAGAGTATAGAATCACAGAACCATTATGTTAGGGTGGACCTCCAAGATCATTGAGTCCAACCAAACACCACCGTGACAACTAAATCTAATAATAGTAATATTAATAATAACTAAGTGCCACATCCAGTTGTGTCTTGAACATCTCCACAGATGGTGACTCTACCACCTCCCAGGGCAGCCTGTTCCAATGCTTAACCATCCTTTCAGTGAAAAAAAATCTTCCTGATGTCAAATCTGAGTGTCCCTTGGTGCAATCTGAGGCCATCTCCTCTGGTCCTGTTGACTGGTAGAAGAGGCTGATCCCCATCTTGCTACAATCTCATTTCAGGTAGCTTTAGAGAGAAGTAAGGACTCCTCTGAAGCTCCTCTCCCGACTAAACAACTCCAGTACCCCCAGCCACTCCTCATAAGACTGAATCTCTCTAGACCCCTCACCAGCTCCATTGGCCTTCTCTGGACACACTCCAGCACCCCAACATCTTGTGGGGCTGATCAGAGAAAGATTCAGTTGTAGCATTCCCAGGCTTAGCCTGGGAAACCATGATAAAAGAATACAAACAGAACTTAGCACCTGGTGTTTGTTTACTGCCACAACGTGTAACACGTGATGTTTATGCTAAGGTCTGAAGGATGTTTATCCAGAGAGGTGTTGGCCTTCTTGCCCAATTATTGTATTCTTTAACTAACCTATCCACTTGTAGGCTGTGAGGCACACTATGAAAGAGCTGCTTCGTTTGAATAAACTGCTTTTAGCCACAGCCTCCTGAAAGGAGTCCTGTTGCTGTTCATGGCAGCTCCTAACTCTGCAGCGACAATATATCTCTTGAAATGAGGGGCCTAGAGCTGGTTACAATACTCAATGTGTGCCCTCACCTGTGCAGAGTACAGAGGGACAGTCACAGCCCTGCTGTATTCCTGGTACAGGACGGGATGCCATTGGCCTTCTTGGTCAACTGGGCACACTGCTGGGTCATATTCAGCCAGCTGAATATGGTGACCAGCACCCCCATGTCCTGAAAACTTTAAAATCTGAAAAGGTAAACTGAGAAATTATCATCATCTTCTGGAGAATGCAGCATTCATTTAAATTCAAACCATCCAGAAGAATGTTAGTTTTAGGTAGTGTACATTACACCCATCATATATGAGACCAAATGTTTATGAATGCTGCATCTTCTGAACAATAGGATGCTGGTCTTAGAAATTAATCCTATTTGAACTATTTAGATATGAGATTTAAAATACTCAGCTATATCCAATAGGGACATTTTCTATTCATAAACAGAACCATGTATCAGCGTATGATATCAGCATTATAAATACTGGATATCAGCACACTTGTCTCTATGTGAAACATTTTTATTATGCCCACACCTCTCTGCCAGCCTTCTACACATTTAGCACTTCTGAGAACCCCTCAGACTGCAAAACCTAAAGCATTTTAACAAGATTCTTCCTCTTTCTCTGCTTTTTAAATTCCCCAAATAAAAAAAACAACAGTCTGTCTCAGACCATCTACTGTTACGAAGGAGTGCATCATCTTACACCTGGGAACATTATTTAAGTACAATTTAGAATAGTAGACTTTTAGGAGCTTAGTGATCAACCATTAATCAGCACTGCCAAACCCACACTATGTCCCCAAGGGCCACATTACACCTCTTTTAAATTCCTCCAGGGATGGTGATTCCACCACTTCCCTGTGCAGCCTTTCCCAATGCTTCACCACCCTTTCAGTAAAGAAATTTTCCCTAACAGCCAATCTAAACACATGGTTGTTTAACTTGAGGATGTTTTATCTTGTCTTGCCACTCGTTACTTGGTTAAGGCTGCATAACCTCTGCATCTATAAGGTGCAGAGGCTTAAATGTGAGGTAGCAGACTGAAGGTTCAAAAGTGCAAGATAGAACATGCAAGTTTTTAAAACAGAACCTTTTTTAAGTTCAAGACATGAGTAATGAATCTGCTCTTCAACAATGAAGGATTCCTGCACAACTATTTTACAAAACCAAACCAGGGCTCTTTCATGTTTCATGGAGCAGGCATAAACAAAATGCCTGACCAAAAATCCCCCAAAGGGGAGATCTGGAACTTCTCTAACACATTTTCTGCTCAAGTAATTTCTGTACAGGCATGCTGCAAATTACAACTACCTTTTGTTATGCACTTCTACTGCCTTTCTTTGGATTATTGTTTCTAGTCTTTCTTTCCTCATTTCTGAAACATCTTTTTTTCTTCAGTCTTAGAAAAACTGCCTTAATTTCTCAGATTAATAACAGTATCCAAATATGACCTAATATTCATCAACACCTAACGGAATTACTTAGGGTCAATGTTAAAGACATAATGAGCAGTGAAGACAGTAGAAAGAAATCTTCTATTCCTGTTTATCCTAGACTACTTTCAGAGAACAACCTCCACAGGCTGAGAAGTGCAAAAGCAGAGTCACTTACCACATTCACACAGAGAACTTGGTCTACACTACACTGATTTCATGGTTGAGTCACTTTGATGCCACTGGCATCATTAGTTTCACTTTTGTTCTATTCACAAGCAATGCTGACCACCTATATTAGCAGTAATATAGTAATTATTAAGTAATTAAATACCAGCAAAGGAATTTATATGGTTGATTTGTATGGATGATTTAGTTGGGTTTTATCAGTTGATCTGAAGGAGCTCTATAAGATGAAAGGACAACAGGAAGCAGTAATTTCAATCAAACATGTAAGTCAGGGTATATTATCTATACCTAGCACAAGGAATCAGATTTTAGTACAGTGGGCATTCAAGCACAGATCATTAATTATTTATCTGCTGGTTTGGACCAATACATTAATTCATTTTTTTTAGCTTTTTCAACAGAGAAAAGGATCAGAAAAGGAGAAAAGCATCAGAAAAAATAGTTTGTGCTTTAAAGACTTTCCTCTATTCTGTTTAAGATTTCCTGTTTCACCTGAAAAATGTGTATGATAGGACTAATCAGCATTCTCTTATCCACTCCATCCTCTCCACCACCTTATTCCTCCAGATTTTCTGAAACAGTATCCATCTGCTAAGCTTTCTTACATTTACATAGATATGAAAACTCGTTTGCTTTAAAAAATTCCTTTTAAAGTATTGCAATATTGTTCAGATAGTAAACTCAACAATTTAACTTAACCTCGTTCTTTTAAAATCTTTAAATACAAGAACTTCAACTGTGAGGCTGCGAGGTACCCCTTCACTGAAGCTTGTTCATTATGCAGAATCATAATATACCAGTTTGCATCAGAGTAAACTATACATGAGGCTTTGGTACTATAGATATGCTGTAGTTTCTTATTTTTATTATGTGTCAACAGTTTTGATTGCTTCATAGCTAGCTTGTGATTAGTATAACAAATCACGTGATGTGCTGCTTTGAAGTCTAAAAGTGGAAAATTCAAAATACTGCTACTATCATTCCACTGAAGTTTACACAAGGCAAAACACATTGATCAATTTGTCTCAGAAAAAGGAGTTTTGGCTTAAGCGAAAAAAAAAAGTGGAAGTACAATGCAAATATTTAGCAAAGATCGAAAAAAAAAAAGAGTTTATATTTCCATTCAAATGTATAAAAAGAACTACCTTGGATTTAGCCAACATGGAGGGATTTTTCAATAAACTATTTTTCAGATTCTAATTAGCAATGTCCTTTTTACAAAGTGGGAATATTTGGTTTACTTGATCTTCCTCTCCCCAGTTAATTTAAGTAGCATAACTGTAACTATTTCAACTTCGTTTATGTCTCACTACTGTTCTGATTTGTAAATTAAACTTTTATCGTTTTTTCACCCCATACATAGAAACAAATACTTCTAAAGAGTGAGTTGAAACCATTCTCAAAACAGGAGCAAATTTTAGATTCATGTATGAGTCAATTACATAGTATTCACTGTATCCTAATTTAGTAGTATGTTTTCTTTGTTTTCCACCTTATATTGGTAAAAAGTGTAAGATAGTGAATAATATACATGACCTAGGTAAATTTAGAGGTTAATGAGAACCACACATAGGTATTCATTCATTTCACCTCATTCCACCACTGAAAACTCTCCTCAAAACTAACGTAACAGCAAAGCTTAAAGGCTGACAAAATCTCTAGAGCTGTTTGCATTTTAATGAATTTTAAGAAAACTTGCATTCATTTGTTTAAATATTTGCAGCTTAAACTGTGCAACAGCTAAATATCAAGTACATTCAAACCACTATGAAAGGTTCTAATTTGTTTATTATCACATTAAAGGTACTGCCTAGGAGAGACAGCACATAACCAAGAAACAGAATACCTCCCTCTACCACCTGCCCAGTGGTCAGACAATGTCAGCTCAGATTTCTATGTGTTTAGTAACTTTCTATAACATTGTCCAGCAGCCATCAAATCTATATAATCTTTTAAAACCCAGAAAACTTCTCATAAGGATTTCCACAGCTCATTTCTGGAGAACTGCTGGCTCTTCCTCGTTTTGAATTCAGGACAAATTTGCTTTATTTGATGCTTCATGGCTGTAATTCTACAGTGAAATATGTATAGTTTCTTCAGCTATATAGAAACTTAACATCAATTTAATAAAACTGATGAAACTTTTTGACTCTACTATCCCCTTAAATTTACTGTACCCCTAAGGTATATTATATAAATGAAAAATCACTATGTTTAAAGCAACTACTATTCTTCTTTCCCCAAACATGAACACTCCTCCTCTTACAACAGACTTTCTTACTTAACTTGACAATTAGTTAGTCAGACATGACTATTAACATAAAATATCAATGTAGATGAAATATTTTTATGTAAAAATATACTAATATGCTACTATGCATATGCTATATATTGCAATGGGATAATATTGTATTTTACTATATTGATAATATAAAATATTGAATATTTTGTAGAATGAAGTCAGATTTCAATATTCAGCCACACTTAACAGCATTCAAGTCAAAGCAAAAGACAATCTCCTACACATTCACCTTCACAATAAAAAGGGACCCTTTGTCCTTTTAAGCTTGCAATGTTAATCCCTACTTTTCTGAGCACTGATCAGTTTTTGGAAATAGCCTTTAGCCGTTTTTGTTGCATTACTTATCCTAGGGGACAAGTTAAATAGCCATTCAAAGAATCTTGAATTTTGTTGGCATTGTTTTTACAGGGAAAACTATATACAACTATGATTCTTTACTTCAACCTATTTGATTGATCAACTTGATGTCTGCTTAAATGCATGTCATTATTGATTGCGGTTGAAATAGTGACAAAAGGGTATTTTTATTCAGGGAAAATAATGTAAGTACTTCAGTACGAATTTAGCTTTGGAAATATCGCATTGTTAGATTATACGTGTCTTTATTTCAATAAATGAATTTACTCTAACTTACTATCAACAGCCAGTATATCAAGTCTGACATGAAAGAAATGGTAAAACTCCTTTGACTCATGTAAAAAATTTTCATTACCATTATTTCACACATAAATGAAAAGCTGGAAATTACTTTTGTTATATTTTATTATTTGCTTAACAGTTTCCTGAAATTCTCCACAGATGACAATGAAAATGAGCCTGATTTCTATGTATTTTATATATCTGTACACATGAACACACAGGCTGACAACTGTATTTTCCCAACATGTCTTAGTAGTTTATTGCAGATTTACTTTGTTAGTTGCTTTAGAGTATATCTAAAAAAACAGTTTCATCTACTACCCTCATATTCAGTAGTTAAAAATAAAACATCAATAAAAGCAAAATGTGAGTGCTAGTCTGGAGAAGGCACAGAGCCCATGGGACTCAGCCCAGAGTAGGTTGTTGTGACTGAACATATCCAGAGCAGAGAGAAATACCTTTAACACTGGGGTGCAGCTCAGGCAGTGAAGAGTCTCTTTCAGCTTCTGACTTAAAGGAATGTTGTTCACTCAGCAAAAAGCATTTAAAAAAAGTTTCACATTTATACGAACGTAGAAAACATCAACTTTAAGTCATAACCAGCAACAGAAGCATTCACTTAAATAAGGGACAACTCATACAGTACACAAGAATTAGGCTCCCACAGCAAAATCTGTTTATTTTCTCTCTACAGTATAAAGAATGAAGTATAGCTTTCCTCTGTGTGGGTGGTGTCATTTGGATTACATCTGTAAAATTATATAAAGGAAAATAAATATACCAACAGACCAGTGCCTGGGTTCTAAAACATAGATGGCTACACACAGCTGGGGCTCAGAAGTCTCCTTTTATAATTGCACCCTAGATTTGCTAAATTTCTCTCCCTTAAATTTTTTTATGTCATGGTGGTGGTGTTTGGAACAGAATTAATTTCCTTCCTAAGACAGCTCATGAATTCTGATGCTAAATGCGCTAGAGAAAAATAATTTTACTAAACCCTAACCAACAAAGAACTAACATACTAAAGAGAGATGTATTCAAGTGTTTCTTTTTTGTTCCCAGGGAAACTCTGAGAAGGGAAGAATTCACCAGCATCTCACCACTGGAGATGCAAGTACTGAATCCAAGCACTGAGTCTCAACTCCACCATGCCATAATAGCACTACCTCAGTAGCATTTTTTAGAGACAAACACACAGGGAAAAGTTCTAGAACCAGGAAACAGAGGAGGAAGAAGCAAAGACAATTAAGCAGACTTTGAAATGTATTTTCTTCCTCATGGAAGCACAGATATACTGCTGACACTTAGAAAAAAACCACCATAAAATGATGTTTATATGCTGGTATGGTATCTTAGAGCTCAAAAAAGAGTAGATATTGTCATAACATACATATATATTTGTGTATATATATATATATATATGTATATGTATACTCTCAAACACACTGATATATACATGCATACACACTACTACTCTGNTTTCTGTACCTCTTCATGCTTTTAAGAGATCTTTCAGAGATAATAATTCTGGGCTATTAAATCATGTATAAGCAAAAGTAGCCATGGAAACAATTTGAAGGACAAGGGCTGGGATTTTGGCAGAGGTAAAGTTAACTTCTTCAGCAATTTCAGGCAATTACCTGAAACTGAAAAATTAACATGAACAGCTTTCTTGTTCTATCTCTGAATAGAATGGTTCTCTCTAATAAAAGACAACTTTCTTCCAAAACAATTTATTTTTCTTCATATGATGCTAATAGGTTGAAAGATTATTCGCTGATTCATGAAAACCANGATTATTCACTGATTCATGAAAACCACCTTATTTATTTAGATTATTAATTCTCCCTAATACTGTTACCATGAACTTGGCATTAACATCTTCAGTAATATTCATGCCAAAGGATGCCACCATTTAAGTGGTTAGTGTCCACATTCAGAGCTTATGATTCAACCTATACCTTAAATATTTTCTGGAAATAAATACATCTCTGATGCTAACTACAGTGGATTTATTCCCATGAACNATATATTTATGTATATGTATATGTATGCTCTCAAACACACTGATATATACATGCACATACACTACTACTCTGTACACTTGTAAAGAAAATCAGCTTGGAACAGAGGAGTAAAAAGAGCAGAAAGACACTTAAAATGCAAAAACACACTGGTTACCAGGGGTGTGGCAAGGAGAAGCAGTTTTCTGTACCTCTTCATGCTTTTAAGAGATCTTTCAGAGATAATAATTC
>VZTB01007544.1:1456-19894 GCA_013397245.1 Thryothorus ludovicianus
AAATCCACTTAGCAGAAAACCACATTTGAGCTTCGGTTTATCCTAAAAAATAATGTTTGTGCTTCAGAAAAATGCTGCTGCTTTTATTCTTTTATAATTGTTATTGAATGTGTAAAAAAATAAAAAATCATCCTATGTTTGACATATGATAAGTGTACCAAATCATTCTGCTTTAAAGAAATTCTTATTTTTCCTGAACCAAATAATGCATATGTTGAATTAAATTACTAAAAATAACACAAACATAATATTTACATAGTTGAATCTCTTATGCTTTCTTTTATTATACCTACTTTTACAATAAATATGTCTTTAAAAATAGAAATAAGAAGCTTTACTATGTCAAATTACGAGTATTCTCAGCTAATGCTGAGTTGTTACAATCTATTATCAAATATTTTTGATCAGTCATCTGTGAAGAAATTTCATTATGCTAGCTAGGTAGATTCTTTTCTTATTCCTTGTTTTCCAAAAAGAGTAAGACGAAATTACTTTGCATTTCAGCTAAAAGTAATTTATTGTAATTTACTAAAAAGTATTTCCTGCATTTCTAAGCAGCTGCTGTCATGTTCCTCCTTGCTGATTCAGAAAAATTCAATCACCAGTTTAAAAAAAGTTAACCATTATTATTCAACCTTTAAAATTCATAGACCTTTTTTTTTCTAATTGAAGTTTAGCGGAGACCATGGTAGCTGTAATTGAGTACATATGGGAAAAAAAATATCCTTTGCATAGAGAGTGTCTTATAATGTCTACAGGCAGTGATTTTAGTTAAGAAACTGTCATGCTTGAGTACAATTTTAATACAGTGTTTTTTGAGAGGAAAATGCGAGAAGAAGCAAAGATGTTCTGGTTTTTATGACATTCAAAACATTAATGTAGAGTATTTATGAAATTATGAAGATTGAAATATCTTATTCTCAGATATTACATTGTATATGTTTCTGTCCTTTATTATACACATATTTCTGTGTGCTTCAGGCTGTACTTTGTCTCCTGTGAATTATGTTTTGGAAAATGGGAATGTTTACCCCTGGTTTTTGTTGAGTATCTTTTCTTGAAAAAAATGAGCACCACTATCACAATGACAGCCTTAGAGATATCTGCCTTTCTGTAACTTATTATAAAAAATGGTGCCTGGTCTTGATATTAATTAAACCCATGGGCTTCCAACCCAAACCTTTAGCTATTAAGGATGCTATTTATGTATCCAGAATGCTGCTTAAAACAAAGATGGTTTTGCATTGATAAGCAGTACAGACAGAAGCCTTATGTTAATTTGTAAGGATGACTTATTTAAAATTCCTTCTTTGTTTTTTTGTAGAATTCAAGCTTTTCAAATCTAGTAATACAATGAAGTTTATTAATTTTGAGTTACAAGCTCATTAATTTTGAATACAAGCATATTTTAAAAATAATATTGTTAGATATTTCAGAAACAAAACATATTTATGTGTGGTGAATGTTCCGTGTATTAATTGCATGTTCCATGGATGTGTTCTATTCATGTAAGCTTTTAGAAATGTTAGAAAAGAGGCAGCCAGAAAGGCTGGAACTGGGATCTTTGCTGTGTGGGTTTGTGTGCCAGTGCTGAGAGTCCTCTGTCACTCTTGAGCATATTTTTTCCAGCCTCCACTGGACTTGAAACTTGATAAATGTCCAAACTGAAGGCCAGACTGAAGGACTGGGCTTTTTATTTTATTTTTAGTCCATGGTCTGCCTTTTAATTCTATTTCAGTTCTTCACCCTCAGCATTGGTGACAAAGGCTGTGGTGGAGGCAGCCTCTTTACAGTCCTGGGGATGCAGCAGGTTTCTGTACAGGAGCTGTACAGAAAGCCTGCATGGAAGAGACCCTGCAGCTGCAGGAACTCTACAGTAAGAGTGGTTCTGTGTGCTTCCTCTCAACACAACTAACTGCTAGCTGCTTCTTTAGTTAAGCTCTTTGTTATTGAGTCAAGAACTTTACACAAAATTTGTAAAATCTTCTAAAGTGTAAACAATAACCCCTGTATATATATAAAGCATGTGGTCCAAAGTTGTTTGTAGCCATGGATCAGCTCTGTTTGGGTCTTGGAGTTGGTGATTATTTCTAATATACATTCAAATTCTTCCCAGAAATGTATCAATGTTGCCATCTGGGAATGTGGTTACTCCAGAAGTTTGTCTGTGTTTTTCTGAGTATTTTTGTTGTCATAAGAAAANAAAAAACAACCAAAAAACAAAACAAAACAAAACAAAACAAAAAAAACCAAAAAAAAAACCCAACTCCTCCATGTATGTTTATCCTAGGCTGATAGCAGTAGTAGATGAGGAGATGTGCACACATTGGTCTTCAGCCCAAAATGACCTAAACTACAAACCCCTTGGGAAGTTAACACAATTTAGGAAAATGTTCTCAGTTCATTATCATTTATGCATGTACCTTTATTCTCATGTATTACAGTTTTTGCTACAGCAGACTTCTTAGTTTTATAAAAGGACATAAATGTGCACCTCTACTTTTTTCACTTTAGGGATATTTTTAATGTTATTTGAATGCTCTACTTGTGTTTGTGTTGAGGGCTCTGCACCTTATTGCCCCCACTCCCCCAAATCCCAGCTGAGATTAAAATCTAAAATAAACAAATGAACTTAAAAAATTCTTCTTAAGGAAATATTTTCAGGATTTTTTTAGAAAAACATTTATAGCTTCACTGCTCTGACATCAGTATTTGGCAGTGAAGAACTATATAATTGACTTAATGGACATTTTATAGCCAGTTCATTTCCTGGGGGATTTTCTAAGGATATAGTCAAGGACTGTGGTATTCCAAAGGGATGTATGTGTCATTTTTCCAATCTAACAATGGCTAGTGGGATGTCTGAAAAACTTTATTCCTGAGAAAGGATACAATATAAGCATAGTTTTGCAAAAAACCTCTGCTTCCTCCCCATGCTGAGCTCACAATATCATGATTAAAGTGTACGGTTAAAATGTTTATTATTAACAAGAGTTTTGATCTTTATGATTTATTTTCTTGAATTTGGAAAGGATATGGCATTCAGATTATTAAAATCCTTATTCAGAATATCATCGTTAATATTTACGTCTGTTAGGAACAAGGTGGGATGGTGTCCTCTTTGACTTATATTGAACATAACATGCAAAGTGTTACTTCCAGGAAGCCACATTATGAGATTGTGAATTCTAGACAAGTTTCAAGCTCCTATGGGTATTGCTTGGATAAGTTAAACAGTGTTGGCTTATGGATGTAACCAATTTCTCTGGTTGGAAATAAGAGTGTGTGGGAGCCATGTGAGAGGCCAAATATCATTATAAAGTAATTGTGCAGACCTGTGTAAATGTTTGGATCTTTGAAGCAGTAATTATGTATGGGTGCACTTGGGCCCATATTAAATCTTTGAGAAATAGGAAAATTTGAAAAAAATAATGGGGTTAAATTTGATTTTGCTGTTTCATCTTTTTCTTAGAAAAAGGATTTTTTTCCTCAAAATGTGATTTATTAAACATAAGGGGATTGAGCAACGTACAGATACAGTGGAACAGAGTATAACCAACAAAAATGCCTGAATATGTTGATTGCTGTTTGTCTCTCATATTTGGTTTTTTAATGTTCTCAAAGAACATTATTCTGCATCAGAAACTGCTATCTGCATATGGTCTTCAGCTTCATCTGATTCAATGGCAATGGCTGTTGTAAGGCTTTGTCCGATAGTTGGAAATTCAAAACAGTTCTCTAAACTCCTGCTTAGTCCAGAAGTTTTCAAAATAAATGTCCATTGAAGCTTTTGTCTTGTGGTGTCAGCAGCATGTGAAAGAGTATGAGGAAATCATGCACCACAGTTCTTCAAAGCCAAAGGCATCTCTAATTGAATTTGTTCTCAGCAAGAGGGCCTTGCAGAGGCTGAGGAAATTGATTCACTTTACAGCCTTGTTCAGCAGTAACACAGACTATTCTGAGTTCTCATGCAAATGGTTGAGTTTTCATGTTCTGCTGACTTGTGGGGGTGATGGGAGGTATGAAGATGAGGGTTTGATGAGGGTTTGTGGGGAACATAGCATTAGAAAAAACTGTTATGTACCTTCCATTTGTTGTAGATATACAACAAATACTGAGCTGAAAATTCTTAGAGAACATATGCTCCATGACTTAAGTGTGTTAAGTGTTTAAAAGTTTAAAGACAGATTTTTAAAGAGGGTCTTGGGATTTTTCGATCAGTCATTTTATTTCTTGGTAAACTTGGCTTGTTTTTTCAACATTTGACATTGGTGACAAACATTAGACCTTGCTGAAGAGGTTGAGACTGGTTGTGCCTACAATGCATAGCTCTGTAGTTCTCATCGTATGTGTAGCTGTATTTGAAGTATGGTTCTAATTTTCAGACATGTGTTGAGCACTTCCTAGCACATGGCTATATCTGAGATCAAAGCTGAGCCTTTGGCTTGTGACTTAAGTAGGATTCAGTCTTTGTAGCTTTGGAACTTCCTGAGCTAATGACACATCAAGATGACAGGAAAATGCAGTGGCTAATGGTTAGAATGTTTTGTTAAAGGTAATTTTGTTGGAGACGTGAGCAATATGGTAATTGGTGGCTTACAAAGATATGTGAAGAAAATAACACCTTTCATATGCAAGGCTACTTTGAAGAAATAGCTTTGATGGTTCCAGTGGAATAAAAATGCTATGGGTAATATTTACTTGAGTTGTTTATCTCCTTTGAAGAAAAATAAACTATAAATTACCAGTTTTCAACATAGAGGAATGTTTACATCTATACACACTTAGGGTATCTATTCCTTGATATAATAGATAGTCATTATTGCATGAACATGGTAAAAGGTGATTCTGAAAGTGACACAAATCATTTGGCTTTGTTAAGAGAAAAGATGACTGAGAAATCTAAGAACAGAATGAAAGGATGGCACAATAGGAGGCAAGATTCAATAGTGACAGATGCATGCTAATTTTCATTGGCAAGAGTTTGAATTGTTAGTAAGTATTGCTGCCTTCTGTTTGTTGGTTATATCAAGGCAGAGCTATAGTAAATGAAAATGCATCTAAAACAGTGAGAGCTGTATTATTCAATTAACCTGTCAAGCATAATTCCACAGCATATCATTTCACCCTGGAGTGTAAAAGAAATCAAGAAAGGCTCAGTGATGTGTACCTAATTAATTATACATTTCATGGAATATTAGTATCTGCTTCTATCCTATAGAGTACCTAGAGTGAATTGCTAACTAATAGGGAAATAGAAGGTGTTTCCACAGATGGATATTTTCTACCCTCAATGTACCTTGGAGATGCTTACAGTTTTCTGAGATAGTGGCATGGTCAAGTCATTGGACTGGTTGAATATAATAATTTTAGGTCAGAGATAACAAAGCCTACCTCTTTTCATATTGGCTAGTATGAAATCAATAAGATATTTAGATTGTTTGGAGAAATGTCAAATAATTTTGAGTAGATTAATGATGAGATAAGATAGACTTGTAATGTTACCTAATGAATTGCAAAAAATGAAAAAATAGATTAATTTACAAATCTTGTGAGGAAACTAGCAGAGAACAGCTCCTACATAAATACATTTGTATTTACTTTCCAAATTAAAATTGAAAAATTGGAAAGACAGTATTATAACTTGTGTGTGTGCAAAGGCCTTGGATTTTTAAGTTATCAGTAGGACACTATACCTTAGTCATTGAATCACTGTGGTGTGTTTTAGGTGGTTAAGATTGTCCAATCCATTAATAAGTTGGTTGGGTACATCATTGGTACGTGTGATATCTGCTTTCACACTTGTCTTGCTTTAGTATATATTCTTAATGCCATGTTCTTTCCCCAGTTTCAAAGTGACTGCATTTTTTTATCCTAACTAAAATATATTTTTATGTAACTAACTTTACACTTTCTTATTTTCTTTTCCAGTTTAAAAGAATGCTCAACCGTGAGCTAACCCACCTCTCTGAAATGAGCAGATCAGGCAATCAGGTCTCAGAATATATATCAAACACTTTCTTGGGTAAGACTATGAAGAGTTATTTTTTTTTGCCTTTGATAAGTTTTTATATCTCTCTGGGCTGTGTTAGAGCCTAAAAGCAAGTGGCTTTCCATATTAATTTCTTTCAGAAACTGTCCATTTAACATGTTATTGTTGGCATTTGTCAGGCTAGATCCCTTTCCTCATAGCTCAATTAATTTGTGTATGTGATTTCCTTGTGTGTGTAATTACAGATAAATGTTCATGTACATATTACAGCTACTATATTGCTACTATATTAAGAAATTAATATAATGAATTCTGGAGAATCACAGAGATTCACAGAATATTCTGAGTTCAAAGGGACTCACATGGATCATCAAGTCCAGCTCTTAAGTGAATGACCTATATAGGGCTCAAACCCACAACCCTTGCTTTATTAGCAACCTGAACTAACCCACCAGGCTAATCTCAGAGTGGTAATTATATGCATATTTATTTATATATTGAAGAGAATTCTGGCACTATATTTTCCTACTGGAATTGCTGCAGACGTTTCAGTGTAGTAGAAGCACAGGTAACCTTATAAAATCTCACAGCAAGCAGTGAGATATTTTGATATCCCCTGCCTGCACATGCACAATTAGGTGCATGTGACTAACTAAACATCTGAATAGAATTTTTTCAGGAAGATTTTTCCTGCTCAAGATCTTGGCATGCTGGGATGTGAGCATTAACAAAAGCCTGACACAGTATTACAAAGGATATGGTTCCTTCACCATGGCTTTCTTTTTTTTTTCTCCAAATTTAATGAAAATCAAGAAAACTTCATTCCATATTGTTTATTTTGAACATGAAGATAAAGATACTATACCAATCTCAGAACATGTTTTGAGCAAAATACCATTGGTTCATGAAGATTCTGTAATAAGAGAGGCACAGCCAAATATATCTAAATTAGGATAAACAAGTACTTTAAAAAGTGACAGTCATACATGTTAAGATCCATCTTATTCTGTGTGAAATACCATAGCTGGTGCTTTTTGTGGCTTTTTTGAAAGTAGTGGGGTTTCTGTAAAGTACATTTTGTCCTGTAACCCTGTCCAAAATGGATGGCTGAATGTGTGTGTTCAGCTGGCCCATGGCTGCAGTAGTGTGCCAACTGCTGTAGCACAGCAGGGCTTCAGTGTGAGAGGGATAAGCCTCTGTCATGGACAAGCAATATTGCCCAGCTTCAGATGCCCTGAAAACCAGTGTGCAGTTGCCTGAAAGGATGACCCACTTAGGCTGTGGAGACTGAGATGCCAGCTTCTGCTTGCTTTCACTTGAAAGCTTTAGACTTACTTTGACATGGTAAAGAAATGCATCCATCAGCCTTTCGCATGAGATCTCAAGACTGAGAAAAGGGCTGGAAAGGCAATCACTTCTAATTTATTGAATCGTGGATACTATTTTCTATCTGTATGAAAAACTAGGTATTCAAAATTGTAGGTATAAGAGCAGCGCAATAGTAAAAATGCCTCATCTACAGATGTATTGCTTAAATATTTTCAAAATATTCAGTCGAAGTACATAAGTTCTGAACATCTATGTATAGGGAAAACTTTCTCTAGAAATATTTAATGAGTTTTTTATCTATTTTTGTTTTTTAATACATAACTTACTTCCTCAATATCTACAAACTTTCTCACATTTCTAAGTTTGGAAGGTGTCATGAGAAAACAGGGTTTTCTGTTCTTATTTAAAAAAAACAAACAAAACCAAACTGTTTTCCTTTAGGGGCATATGTTTGAAGTTATTTATAATGACAAGAAATATAAACTGTGTATAAGACATCAGGCTCCTACATTGTGTATAATAATATGAAACTTTTTTTTTTTCAGCATCATTAACCTGTTTTCTATGAATGGAAAATGTTTGAGAACCTGTCATTGAGCATAGCATAAACAGGGTCAAAATGGCAAGCTGTCTTTTCTTGGATGTTCAGATGGGCACAGCCCTGTGTGCTCAAAGTTACAAAAGCAGAGACAGGCCCACAGAGTTTCTCCGGAGATCTAAAGTCATTGAGACAGACACTTCCTTTCACTTGAGTTAGTCTGACAGCTCAGCTAACGAACCTCTGTTTGATGGATCTAAACTTTGTGCATATGACTGAAACCATAAACATCAATGCACAAGCACAAGTCACAGCTCCTCATCTGTTGTCAGCTTGCACCAGACAAGGGCTGCCGTGCTCTGCTTCCCCTTTTTCTCCTTGCAAGGAGAGTGGTGGAGTATGGTGGAGTAGTCAGGGGACTGAGCCAGTGCTTCAGGCTACAACCTGGTGACATTTCCAAAGTCTCTTCCTCATTTTGATTTGTTTGTAGTTTGAGGTGTCCGTTAAATGTACCTGCTAAAAGGTAATTAAAAAAAAAAAAAAAGGAGAAAAGAAAGTGAGGAAGCAAACATATAACAAGCTGATAATTTGAAATAGACTTGCTAACCTCATCTGATTTCGAAGTCTGGATTGGAAACGAATATTACAGAACGGAAAAAATATGCTTGTAAAAATCCAAAATTTTCTTACTTTCTTTTCAATTTTTATTTTGGTTTAAGGTGTTTTTTAGCAATTTTAGCTCATCATCTGTGTCAGAAACATATTTTCTGGATTTTTGTTTTAGTGATATATTCCTTGAAGTCTAGAAAAGGTGCAGATACATTTCAGAAAAAAAAATGGAGTTAATTTGAAGGGTGTCATTAAACTCTAGATTGAAATACCGCATGAATAAAAAGAACAAAAAATAATACACGTTCCTTGTAGTTTTGTCACAAAAGCCCTGCATTGCACTAACTTGGTTTTCCTTGGGGCAGATGTTTGCAGTGCTCCACAACCCTGTACTGCTTTTGCACCAATCATGTGGCAGTTGCCTAATATACTTTACTCTTAGTTTAATTCTTGTCTAAAGTTTTGCTAGCACGTATGTTGATAAATTTTATTAAGTGGTGCTGCGGATACTGCTATGGAGGCAAAAGCCCATAGCAAAATCCAGAGGTTAACAAAGCAGTTGTTTTGTCATTATTATTGACTCTAGTTGGGAGGTGTGGAAATGCTGCATTGTGGCATGAACTGCCATTATTTAAAGTGCTTGTAGATGCATCTGGCGAAAGGCTTTCTATGTTGTAGAGTCTTAGTAGACAGGACCAGTCCACATTAAATCTTTCTAGTCCTGAAAAAGGTTTCTAGAGGTTTACATGTCCAAAAACATGGGCAGTTTTTAAAATACAATTTCAGAGACTGTTTCTCCCGAATAAAAAAGAAACAAAATTATTTTTTCTTGAAAAATGTATTCTTGTGCAGTTGTGATTGACCCTTTCTACAGCACTAGGGATATGGCAGAAGTGGTAATCAGACAGTCACATGTTGCTTTTAAAGCCTATTCAGAAATATTGAGGCAATTTGAGTAAAAGTGATCTGCTTGTACTCAAGTATTGGTCTATATTTCACTTTTCATGGGTTTGGGAATCTTAATAGAAAGAATCTATTGCAAAATCTTAAAAAATGTTTTTCACAGAATTAAAAAGTCCATAAGGTGCAACTCAACTTTATGGTGAATTTTATATTTACAATTCTTTTATAAATTGTTCTCTTTTTATTCATTCTTTTGAAGACAAGCAACATGAAGTTGAAATCCCTTCTCCGACACAGAAAGAGAAAGAGAAAAAGAAGAGGCCAATGTCCCAGATCAGTGGTGTCAAAAAACTCATGCATAGCTCCAGCCTCACTAATTCCAGTATTCCCAGGTTTGGAGTTAAAACGGACCAAGAAGATGTCCTGGCCAAGGTACAGAATATATATATATCTTTGAATTGTAAATTAGCATTTGTGTACACATTAAGAAAGCTGCCTATTCATAAATAGTATCTGATGATTGAAGAATAAATGTATTGTGTAATGTCGCAGGAATGAAAATGTGTAGATAGCAACCTTATTTTTTAAAAACACAAAAGGTGTTTTAGCAATAGTCTAATAGCATTAGAGTTACTCTTCCTATTTCTAGCAGTGCTGTTTTATGTACATACTTGCCCTTTTTTTAGATGAAATTTCTTACTTTTCTACCAGCAGCTAACTACTTGGTAATAACAGAAAATTGGTATAAAAGGATTTTTTATTGATTTTTGCATTTTAAAATATGTCTGTCCTGACATTTTCAGAATTCTTATTTGAAGAGTGTTTCTGAGAACCAGGGAGAGAGCAGAAGAATAGCAGCATCTCTGGAGATTTTCTCCTCACTGAACTTCGTTGTCAATGGACAGTGAGATAGCAAAGTGTGTCAGTTAAACTCATTCAAGATACTGTAGAATTTAAGATCCAATTAAGAGGCAGTCTTTCCTGCCTAGACAAGTAAAAGCTGAAAAATGGATGGATGTATATTCTGATATTACAAGATTAATAGCAGCTGCAGAGTTTACAGTTAAGCCCTTGCAAATTTTAGCATGTAACTTGCATTGTGGCCAGGTCTGAATGAGTCCTTTCTTTGTATTTACTTCTCACAAAAATTGCAGGAATTTTTGTGTTAGGTTTCAACCTGTTCATTGCTTGATTCTACTTTAGGAACTAGAAGATTTGAACAAGTGGGGCCTTCAGGTTTTCAGAGTAGCAGAGTTATCTGGAAACAGACCTCTGACTGTCATCATGCACACTATTTTTCAGGCAAGTAGGAGCAGTCATACTGCTTTTTTCCTTATCTTGGAGACTCTTCTATGCTTTGAAATCTAATTGTGTTTCCTTTACTTATATAGGAGCGGGACTTGTTAAAAACATTTAAGATTCCAGTAGATACTTTAATAACTTACTTGATGACCCTGGAAGACCATTACCATGCAGATGTGGCATACCACAATAACATACATGCTGCAGACGTTGTTCAGTCAACCCATGTCCTGCTATCAACCCCAGCATTAGAGGTAAATTACATGGAAGAAGAAAAGTAGCAGTCATGAGACAAGGCAATGGATGCTAGACTAAATGTTAAAGATCTTATTTTCTGCAATGTTTTTTTAAAGAAATCTTAGCATTTCTTTAATAACTTCTGTTTTTTTAAAAATATTTTCTGAGGATCAAAGTTACAGATAAATATTGTGCAGAATATATCATGTTTTTTCATTTTAAATCATGCAGGTTTTTGCTGTCGTAACCTTTTTCACTGTAACACAATGACTATCTGGTTTCCACCATCTTATTATTTATGCTACATCCTGTTCTGTATTTTTTTTCCCATGTAGGACTCTACCTAACCGCAGTAAAGTGGAATTTCTTAGGAAAGTTTATTCTGATCCCGAAAGACTTCTGTATTTATTTCTAAGACATATTGGAATACGTACTAAACTTTCACTAGACTATCTCCTTTTTTTTTACTAGACTATCTCCCCACCTCCCATGAATATTTCAATCTTTTTGGGAAAAAAATTAATCTGTTCTTTTTGTAGCAGTTCTCTTCTTGAAACTTCTTAAATCTCTGAAGTAGAAGGATGAGAAAGATAGAGATTTTCCCCCTTTTCAGCACAGTTCATGTCTTACCATAGCAAATGCTGACATTGATATATCCCAGCAAATGGTTAGAAAAATTCAGGTAAAGGAAGCAGTAGAAGTTTTATAACTTTGAAAAGATTTGCCTTTATTTTTAAGAAGGGCTGCATTTTGAGTCTTTCCTATAATGGTCAATATTTCATATTACTGAGTACATCTGGTTTACCTTCTTCTTAAAGTAGGTTTATAAGTGGAGCTTCAGAGTGTTGGCAGGTTTGGATCCTCAAAGACTTGGAGATCTCTTGAGAAAGACTTTCTTGTTCTCAGGAAGAAAGATCAGATAGTGTTCTTAAAACACCACTGACTTCACCGTATAGTTGAACTAGTCATCAGTAAAATTTTGGGGTTTTTTTCCCGATCAGTATTTTTTTCATGGCCTTCTTCTCAGCAGAGCTTTAGTTGGTGAAATGGCAATGTCTGCCCAGTGCCACTGCTGGTCTGCACACTTCTGAACTGTTCTTGATCAATTTTGAAAGCATTTGCATCCTGTGGGTGCTTCTGGGCACTGGGCTCAGTGACATTCCAAGTCCATTGCAGTTGTCTTTTCTCATCTTCCTAATAATCTCATACAAATGGAAAATCAGTAAATGGTAAGACAGATGTTGTGTAGTCTGTCACTATTTCCTTTAGCATTATATAGGAGATGTGTATCTTTCAAGTAGAGGACAATACATAGGAGTCAAGCTGAAATATTTAACTTTAATTTGTGCTGTAAGTTAGAAACCTGTACTTAATTGTCTAATAAAGGTGGATTTATTTACAGACTGATGTTGAAAATACTTGTGACAGAATTTATTGATGCTCTCTGTATGAGTTACAAATCACTTTACATTGGCCAAACTTGAAATATTTATGAAATTCTACAAAATTGACGATTTAACAAAGGGTTTGATAGCTTGTGTGTAAAGTCTCTAGAGATCATGGTATATTTCAAATGTATTTAGCTTGTTCATAACCAGATTCAAAGTAGAGTCCTTTTTATTGAAAACACTTTTTCACTGGTTGGTGACTGCAATTTCTGTTTCATTATATTCTAGGCGGTATTCACAGATTTGGAGATCCTTGCAGCAATTTTTGCCAGTGCAATACATGATGTAGATCATCCTGGGGTTTCAAACCAGTTTCTTATCAACACAAGTGAGTTTGATGTTTAGCAGTTTTCTCAAAAATTTGCTGTGAGTTCTGCATATAACATCTGAAAAATACATAGTTCAGTCCATGTTTCTGTCTAACTTTTCTCAGTAAATATATAGATTTTTATATTTTAAACCTGATACTACTTTGCATTTTTTGTTTTTAGCAAACAGTCAGGATAATCTCTACTTGGATCCTGTACTTGGATTTTGATCTCTCATGCCTTATAGACTGAATTTCCTCACCCTGTTTCTGCAGCTATGATAAACCCGTTTGTTTTTTTCTGACCCTAATGTCATCTCCAAACTTTAAATCCTGTGTACTTCTGCATTCCTCACGACTGTTGTCTGCAGCTTTACTGAACCCTTATCCTCTCATTCATCTACTGAAAGGAAAACATTTTAACTTTATTGAACCTGATCATGACATATTTACTCAATGGTTTGTTGCCCCAGTGGCAACCTGTTTGGATTTCGTTGACTTATGTCACTTTTATCAGTGGGTAGCATTTTGTAAGTCAGTACAAGTTCCATCATACTATGTTATTTCTTCTCCTCTTTGACAACTTCTTCTTTTATGATAACTGACCCAGAAGTACAAAGTTTAAATAGTACCAATAATCCAAGCATAGAAGAAGAAAAAGCAACAGAAATGGAAACATACCTAGGGTTGTGTATTTGATCCATCTGGTTGCACATTTATTGATACTGTTACTTTTGCACATAGGCGAATCTATTTCACAGGTGTTGACATAGAATGACCCCAAATCAGCAGTAGAGTTTGAAGAAGGGAGCTCCTCCTCTGACTCATTGCTGCTATATATTCAGACAAGACATGTACTTCAGTTTAGCCAGAACCTAGTTTTATTTGTCTCAATGGCCTAAGGGCCACCCTATAATGAAATAGAATTTGATGACTCTTCTGCAAGGAAGAGAATTAAGATTAACTCTGGAATTTTTGTGTTTTACTGGGGACCAGTACAGTTCAGCAGTGTAGTACAGGCAGAGAGTGAATCAAGCCTTGTACAATAAAACAGTGTATAATTCTTAAGAGTGGGCATATATAAGTAAAGCTTTTTTTTGCTTGTTGAGTCAGAAATTGAATACCAGGTTATATTGGTGGCTCCAAGGTTCTGTGAGGTTCCAATTAATTCTTTAAGAGGGCTGACTTAGTTGAAGGGAAGTGGTGCACAAAGCTTTTACTTCTAGTTAGATTGAAATTCAGCTAATGTAGGAGTCATACTTATTCTGATAGCTACCAGCTTAAAAAATATATCTTGTTTTTCTCAATTCAGCTTTTAATAAAGGAAGTTTATGTGTCAGTCAAGCAACAACACTAATTGAAACTGCTGTGCAAGGCTGAAAGAAACAAAGAGATTTTGTTTCTTTGAAATTTTTCTGTGTACAAGGAAGAAGCTGCAGGAACAGAGACAGCAAAAGATCATCTAATGCTGGTTACCCAAATCCAAAATTTTCTTAACCTCTAAAAGATAATTTGCTTCCATCTAATTTTGCTCTTCCAGTGAAATGTGCTAAGATTTCACTAAATATAAGAACACATTTTAAAAAATACATACTTAAAGTATGTACATATTTGCTGTATTTTCATCTTCTTTTTTATAATTAGTCTTGTGACTTTTCGATTATTTTTCTATTTGAAGTCTATTACAGAGTTGTTAACTAAAACTGATCCCTCTTGAGTGCTATTATAGAACAAACGAATATGAAGTATATCAGCATCAGAGGAGATGCTTCATTTACCACTGTAACTTTGTCCTTCCAGAAAAATATTCTTGAATCTTATAATGTGTTACAAACATTACCAAGGGGGATTTTTTTTCTATTTTTACATCCATTTTGAAGTTGATTGCATTTTAACTGTATATGTAGCTCCTGCTCTTCCAAAGTATTTTTGCAATGCGGAGTGTTTTGCAGTTGCAGCAAATCAGAAGGCTGTTTGAAAGGAAAATAAACTAGTGCCTGTTTTCTGCATAAGAAAAACAAGCATGCAATCTTTTTATGTGTTCTGTGAAAGATGAAAGAGGGATCATTTTACAAACTTTCTTTCTTTCTAGTTCTGCCATTACAGTTTTGCTGCCTTTGGATAAAGAAAGGCAGAGGAAGACTTTCCTGATTCAATACATTGATTTATTCAAGACAAGAGAGGAAGACAGGAGAATAAATCATAAGATTAATGAAATTTGGTGATCAAAGCTTTTAGATATCTCCCACTGAACTAGAGACATTTTAAAATATAGCTGCTGTAAAAGAAGAGGACCAAGAGTGGAATAGACTGATGTATATTTAGACTTAGGCTAGAAGCTGTGATAAGTAGAAGTTAATAGAGCACATGAAAAGTACGATTGCATAAAAAGTATTGGATTTTTTTGCGATAGATTTATTTACAAGCTATATCTTAAAGCATATATAAGCTGACTGTGCAGTATTCCTAGGTTAAAGCTGTGCAGAAGGTTTCATAACTGCTTCAATTTTTCAGAGATGTCTGTTCAGCAGGTCTAAGCTTAGCACAGGCATGGCTGGGAAAGTGTATGTTATTCTCACGGCCATATGAGGTGACTGGGGTAAGAATAATTCCATTGGTGAGGGCAATATTACAGACAGCATCAGCAACTGACCACGTTCACACACAAGGCAGCAGGCAAGGCCTCTGCTTGCAGTTTCACACCGCATGACATTACATGAAAAAGACAGAAGCATAGCTGTTACCATCCTACCAGCCTTCATGGACTAATGACTGTAAGCCTAGTTCACTAGGCATCTGACTGTCTTAGATACCTGCAGAAAGACATGATTTGAAAGCCAAGAAGTGTGTGCTCTGCAGCAGACCTCAGCTGCATATTCCCAGCTCAAAGTGCTGGAAACCTGAAACTTGACTAATAGAATTTCAGGTGTTGTGATGGAGAGAGGCGTGAGAAAACAACACATCAGAATGTGTTTTAGTTGAGGTGTGTTTATGCATATATTATGCATATAATGCTTTCTAAGTTATCTCATGCAGATATGAAATTTATTCTGAAAATTACTTTTTTTAATATTTTTTTCTAACTTGCCACTCCAGGCACATGTAATATGCATCATTGCAAAACCTTTTCTTTGTTTTGCTCGACGTACTCTGGCTTGACCTAGTAAGACATTCAGTCAATAATTCAGTAACTTTCAGGGCTGTTACTAAAAGTTTATCTGTGAATCTTGTTATGCATGCATTGAATTTGAAAAAGATCTTAAGGAAGAAGCACAGGCTCTAGTAACGTTCTGCCCTGCAATTGTTATTGCAGATTCTGAACTCGCCTTGATGTACAATGACTCATCAGTACTGGAGAATCATCACTTAGCTGTGGGTTTCAAGCTGCTGCAGGAAGAAAATTGTGACATTTTCCAGAATTTGACCAAAAAACAGAGACAATCATTGAGGAAAATGGTCATTGACATTGTGAGTTTTGAGACTCCGTATTCCATAGAGTTAGCACATTGAATAATAAAGCAGAGATAAAGCATTTTATGATAAATTACATGTCATCAGGCCCGTAATCAATGAAGTGAAAGTTTGAAGTTTTGTCATGTCTTACCCAAAGATGAATAGTGGGTTCTTTTAAGTTTCAATAACTTTCAATTAATTTCTATGCATTGAAAATGCATTTCTAGAAGGTATACAATTCAATATCACACTGCTTTTGTACTGACATGTTTGCCATTCTACCATCACAGTTAGAAATCTGCTACTGAAGTAATAATGAATTTGGAATGATCAGTTCATTCTGAGCAATGCTGAACAATGATTTTGTCATATTCTTAAAATAACTATTATGAGAACCTACTATTATGAACATACAGGACTCATACTTGTATCGTGTATTCAGACATAGAAACTATGGGTTCCTTCCAAAACTTTTGGTTTATATGTTTATTTTTCAAAAAATCCCAGTGGAATAATTTACAGTGTTCATTTTTTTGTGCTTTTTTCTAGGTACTTGCAACAGATATGTCTAAGCATATGAATCTACTGGCCGATTTAAAAACTATGGTTGAAACTAAAAAAGTGACCAGTTCTGGTGTCCTGCTTCTTGATAACTATTCAGACAGGATCCAGGTAAGGAAATGCATCTGAAGATGCTCTCTTGTATTACATACTTAATAACATTTTCCTCCTCATTCTCCAGTATGGATCAGAGCTGTCTCTTTCACGTTGTGATTCGCTGCTTCCTCTGTTTCCTCCCCGGTCTAAGTGACTCTGTGGGAGACTAAAAACATACTAGTGTAGTACAGGACTAAATGAGGCTTTGGTCTTCCCTTCAAATTATCAAATAGTGATTCTCTTTCTCACAAGGATTTTGTGACCTTTAGGGTAGCAGAAGCAGCAGAAGCCAGGTAATTCAAGGCTATTATTGCAAGTGTGAAAAGCTCCCAAGCACATAAGTTTTGGCTGTTTAGAATAAATCTTGCATTGCGTGTATTTTCATCAGAAATGTAAATAAAAAAGGAGCTGCTTTTCTTCAGTGTAGCAACACCACAAGTGTTCAATCTCTTCTAGGTTCTTCAGAATATGGTGCACTGTGCAGATCTGAGCAACCCTACCAAACCGCTTCACCTCTACCGCCAATGGACAGACAGAATAATGGAGGAATTTTTCCGTCAGGGAGACCGAGAAAGAGAGAGGGGAATGGAGATAAGTCCCATGTGTGATAAGCACAATGCATCTGTAGAAAAGTCACAGGTAATTGACTTGATAGGGTAGTTAAACCTTTTAGTAGAAAAGGATGGTATATAGTCATGTTTTGAATAATTTCTGAATGCATTTTTTCCTTTTCTTCCTCTGAGTTAATTATTTCAGCTCCTCAGTAGTAAGTGAGGCCAATTGAGACTTTTGAAAACACAGTGCATGGCAGTATGTTTGCTGAAGGGATTTTATCACTATCCTGACCTGAAAAGCAGCATACACACCAAAAGAGATTATTATACAAGTGGTTGGGGTTTCCTTCAAAAACAGAATTAAATATAAAGCAGGTATTTAGCTCATGAGATACAATGGAATTGTTTGGAATCAGCAGTTCACTTGAAAACAAATCCTTTCCATGCCCTTATCCAATATCCTGAATCAGACACTTGAAAAGTAAAAGAACTTACCTATTGTATAAACTGGTATGGTTTCCTTTCAGTCACCTTTAAGAGTAATCTATCTTGTGTCTCTTCTTAGCATTATATTTCTTTGCATGACTTATTAATTTCCCTGTGAATAATCATATTCTTGTCTTATTTGAAACAGGTGGGTTTTATAGATTACATTGTTCATCCTTTGTGGGAGACATGGGCAGATCTCGTTCACCCGGATGCCCAGGATATCTTAGATACACTGGAGGACAATCGAGAATGGTACCAGAGCACAATCCCTCGAAGTCCCTCTCCTGCACCTGAAGAAAAGGAAGAGGGAAAGCAGGGTCAAACCGAAAAATTCCAGTTTGAACTAACACTGGAGGAAGATGGTGAGTCAGACACCGAAAAGGACAGTGGAAGTCAAGTAGAAGAAGACACCAGCTTCAGTGACTCCAAGACTCTTTGCACCCAGGATTCAGAATCCACTGAAATTCCTCTTGATGAGCAAGTAGGGGAAGAAGTGGAAGAGGAGGACAACCAAACAGCAGAGCCTTGTATGGTAGAAGAACATTCTCCTAACACATAACAATGAAAACAGAGTCTCTTTCTTGCTCTCTCCCTTCCTTTTCATGTTTCTCTCTTTCTTC
>VZTB01007544.1:20696-64761 GCA_013397245.1 Thryothorus ludovicianus
CAGTGATACCAGCTGGGACCACTAACACTAGGATTTACAGGACCAGAGGCTGTAAAAAGAGTAATGAATTGTCATCAGTACAAAAGCACCTCTTTTGCTATTTTAATACAATTTGTTCCTCTGAAACATGTTTTTTCAGACTGCTTTTGTCTGGGAGCTGTAGACTGCTAAATCAGAACAGACTAATACAATGTATGAAATATTTGTTCTGGTGCAAAAAAGCATTAGTGTAATATTTCCAACTTATGACTCCCAGTAAACTTCAATCTGGGGAGCTATCTAGTGAAACCATTTGCTAATCTGAGAGGTGCACCACATCAAAATAATAATTAGTGTTATTTTTTCCTGTCTGTTGCAAGAAGAGCTAGGCCAGTCTTGTCTTTTTATATTATTATGTGAGCAGTGCATCACCAGAGTTGTAGTTTTCTCCATAGTATTTCAATCTTAGATCTTTTCATCCTGTATCCAGTTTGTGCTTAGGGAATTCTACCTTTCAATTTGATTGGTACTGAAAGCTTCCATAACTTGGAAAGCTAATGAAAGGTAGGAGTTCATATTTGTCATTTTTCAGTCTTGTTTGGTCATTGGAAGAAGAGATTTTATTTCCTCCACTTCACTCCTCATTAGAATTGTAGTTTTAAGTGTAGAAGATGGAAAATAGTTACCTAGGGAAGTTAGCAGACTCCCATGCTGTAAAATTCTGTTAAAATGACAATATTAAGATAATGTCTTAACAAAAGGTGATAGCAGCAGCCATTATTTTTCCCTTTGGATTTTTGGTAGTAAATTTGAAGATATGAACGCAGGTACTTTTAGATTAGCAAAGGTCTGGAATAAAAACTTGCTTTCAACAAATTGGCTAATAGTTCAACTATTAAATAAATTTTGCATTCTTTTATATTCAGTTCATAATTTTCTTTACCATTAGCCCTCACAGGGCCTTAGCATGGAAGATGCAGAAGGAGTAAAAGAATGAAGATAATTCATGGGGGTTTTTGTGTTGCGACATTTTTTAAAATTCTTTTTTTTCATCATTTCTTGCTGAACCTGATCCATCTAAAAGTCCTTTCAGTCCCCAAGAGTGCCTGGAACCTCAGTAGTGGAAAAGCAATATAAATTCCAGAATAACCAGTAGGACCTGGAAGGTTTTGTTTCTGCACTAATTGAAAGTAAATAAACATAAAACCATATTGTGAGATATACACCTGTACATGTGGACAATCAAACCATAGAAAATTGTACCATTTTTTAGAGTTGGGGATATAATGCACTGTACAATCTTTTTTTTCCTCTTTTGCCAAAGTGTGTTTTAGCATTGTACACTGCTTTAAAACAATACGATTTACAAGTGGCTTTATGTGTTGTGAATATTTTTGCCATAAAACAATGCATTGAGTGGATATTGAGTGGGAGAAAAAAAGAAAAATCACCTTGTTTATAACAGTACACGTTAGCTTGCAAGTTGCTGTATTCAATAATGCTGTATTTAAATTCTTAAATTGTTTTGTGTCATTTAAAAAAGGATAATGAAAGAATATGGATAGAACAAATAGCATTCAGAAGTTTAAAACTTGAAATGGATTTTATAGAAAGCTTTGACAGTTCTTTTCAAATGCATTATTTATTTTTTGTGCCATGCATTTTTCTCACCAAATGACCTTACCTGTAATACAGTCTTGTTTGTCTCTGTTTACAACCATGTATTTATTGTAATGTACATACTGTAATGTTAATTGTAAATTATCAGTTCTTATTATAACATCATCCTAGTCAGGGTGGTGTTGCTGTATCTGGAAACTCTTGGTGAGAGAATGACTATTGTGTATACATATTCCTTTGTACATTTCTTCTCCTGTAATATATTCAGTGTCACCATAGAGCTCGTTTATGGAAGATTCAAGAAAAGTATAAAATACATAAAGATATATCAATTTAAAAAGCTGCAGGTCTTTGGTCCCAGGGCTGTGCCTTAACTTTAAACAACATTTTCTTGTTTAGCTGCATTTGAAAGTAAGGTAGCCTTGGGGCTGGGGCTGGGCATTTCTACCATATTTTTAGTTGCTAACTGATGGGGGATACTCTTACGAGCTAATATGTGTAATACTACAATAAATTTTCATTCTTGACCCTGCTGGAAGTTCAAGCTTTTGCAGACTTCTGGTAATGTAATTGTATTGTTTCTGAATATCTTTTTACAGCCTGTAATTGGGGATTATTGCAGCCATTTTTTGATCCTAAAAAAGATAAATAATTGATGCTGCATTTCAGTGCTGAAATGCATTGAAACAGCTTTGGAAAGCATCTCTAATAAACATTTGATTTTAATACATATTGGAAATGGAATGATCAGAATTAAGAGGGTGTAACTCATACACTTTTACAATTGTCTGTAATGTCTCTTCTTTAGTAGCACAAATGATCACTGTATAAGCAGAATCCATAGTAGGACAACTTCAGTCTTGGAAATGCTTTCCAATATTAGTGTTACAAGTAGCCAAAGTTTATTTTATATAGGTGTAGCTAAAGCTTTGTGCAGGTTTGTGTAGCATAGTGCACTAGCTCTCCAGAAGAGCAGTAAACTGTTAGATGTTTTAATAACACTACTATTAGGTTTGCAGGTTGGACTGAGCAACTCTTACTGTTCGACTAGTCACATTGCTCCAGATAACTCAGAGCTGGTATCATTGAATTGCCAGAGTGAGGTAAATACCTCTTCCCACTCCAGTGATGCCCAGCCCTTGTAACTTGCAACTTATTCATGAAAGGAGAGATTCTTTTCCAAGAAAAAAACAGAATCTCCTTTTTGACACAAACTGTAGATTTTAGCAGCCCTGGCCCAAAGGAATTCGAATGCTTTTGTTTTATATGGTCTAAAAGGGACACTACAACAACAGAAATCCTGAACAATTTCTTGTTACTGTTTTAATTCGGTATTTTCTTTGGGGATGTCTTGAGAGTGGCAACTTGTGTGAACATTGCACATGGCTATTCTTTCACTGGTTTCTTAGCCTCTCTTACAGCCTATGGGTTAGTACTGTACATCAATACCTTCATATGAAATTTTATATGCAATGGAAATAAAAGCATGTGTTGATTCTGCCTAAATACTGTATTTAATTTTTTTTTGAAAGTTAGTTGTTTTACATGCATTCCATTGTTCTGACAGCTTAAAAGAAAACACATTTTCAGAATAATTTGATAACTGTATTTTGTCAGAATAGTGTTTAACATGGATAATAAAAAATAAATGTAAGAAAATCAGAAAAGTCAATCAAATATGGTATTTCTTAAGGAACCTAATCCACAAATGTGTGATGTGTGGTTATAATAGGAAGGCATACAATATTGATTTTCAGGAAATTTTTCCACTGGCTTCAATGGCTTTAAGCAATCTACATGTCTTAAGGTGGTCCAGAGGAGCAATATGCTGGGATTCCATAAAGAAATGTAACCAAACCAAGCCCAACAAACAGTGTACCACAGTTAAACATTGTCACCATCTCTGTTCCAAATGGGTGATAAAAAGGAATTGCTCTTAAAAATAAAATTCATAAATTACAGTGTTTTCTTGAGGAAAAAATAGGGTCTTAATGTGAGTCCAAATCTTAAAGTAGTTTTCAGATACCTTTTAGGTGTCTGGCTTTCAGGATCAGTCTGAGGTTTTATGGGACACTTTGCTTAACTGAAAATAATTCCTGGTTAAATAAGAAAAAAAGAAGTCAGTGGTAATTTTTTTCCTTAAATCTCTTAGATCCTTCTTTGTGTTTAGGAGTTTGCAAGGAGAATGAATTTTTAGGACTCCTTTTTATTCACACCTTTGTGTCAGAAAAAGCTGATAGGTGCTGTGTGGGGAAGATGAAGGATGCTGCAGTGGGAGGATATGTGATGTCTGTCACTCCTCCTCAGATGTTTCCAGCAGCCCTAGTAAGAAAATGGTTTGCATACATCATGGCTGTTATTATAAGGAAGAAGGAGGCCCGAAGTATTGTTGACAACACTGAAACCTTTTCAGTAGGCAGATCAGGTACCAGCTGTGCATAAGCCTGAAGCTGGCAACAGTAGCTCATGGCTTCCTTCCTACATGCTCTGGCACTACTTTGTCAGTCCCTGCACATGGAAATAAAGAATCAGAATAGCAAAATTTAGAGCAAAACCAAAATGTATCCCATTTCAGTGCAGACAGCTGCTGCCATAGCAGTTCAATGTATTTATGAACAAATGACTTTTCTATTTCCTAATGAGACAAGTAGTCTGAATAACTGCAGCTTTGTTTGCTTAATCTCTTTGCAACACGGAAAATGAAAGTCACAGCTACTAGCACACGTAGTGTTTACTGGGATGATCAGTCCAATTTCTCTCCAGCTGTGATTAATTTTGCTTAGGTTTTTCCAGGAAAAAAAACCAAACAAAAAGTTCAAAGATGGTACAAAAGCCTTTAGTTAGGTCAATTTATTTCAGTCTGAAGAATAAAAAAAAATCTCTGGCTTCCTCCTGTCAAACCAGTTGAGAAATCCGCAAGAGTAATAAAGGGGGATAGGAAGTCCAAACAGAAATCAGAGTGACAAATTGGGAGCAAAACCTGAGTAGGGAGAAATACTCTGCAACTAAAATAATCTCATCTCATCAAAGACATCCCATACTTTGAATATAGACTTAGAACTGAGTTTGAGTTTGATTTTTGTCTCAGTTCCCTGGGTACAAAGCTGTATCTTTCTTTCCTTTTTGCAAAGAAAATATTTTGAGTTCTTTAGAGTTCCTGTGGCAATGATAAAAGCTATTTATATAGTTAAGATGTATATATACCAATTAAAAGCTGTTCCATACAATGCATAGTTAATCTCAGCTTTAAAGACTAGAAATGTGGGATGACTGACTCAGATAAACAAGCCCTTAGTGTGGGAGACATCACACCTGAGTAAATAGCCTTTAGTGAAACCAGGAGGTGAAAGACATGCACATCAGCTATCTAGTGCTGATGAGTTGGGTAGTCAGCAAATACTGAGATCAGAAACTCATCAATCATGTTACTTCCAGTCCTATCCCCATCCCTCTCTATCATTCATTGACTTCAGATGCCTACAATATCAGCATCTCTATTATGCAGCAGAGACCTTTTTTGTTTATCTGAAGAAGTCTGAAAAACAAAACAGAAGTTTTGCAGCATGTAGTAGTCAAACTACAGTGCCATGTCTTCTACGTGTGTAGGACTTGGCTTGCAGCAAATGCCTGTAAACCATCATTGCATGGGGCTGGGCAGAGACAGTTGAAATTAGCTTAAAATCCTCATCTTCTGATAGTTGAGACTCCAGTAAACTAATAGCCAAATCTCTTAAGAACTTAAGTTATATTTGTTATTTTACCTTATTTTGCCATGTGGTGGTTTTGTCTGGGGTAGAGTTAATTGTCTTCATAGGGGCTGTGTTTTGGATTTGTGCTGAACACAGAGGTCATAATATAGAGATATTTTTGTTATTGTTGAGCAGAACTTGCATAGAGCCAAGGTCTTTTCTGCTTCTTGTGCTTCTACTCTGGCTAGAGAGTTGGGAGTGCCTGGGAGGTTGTGAGGAGACACAGCCAGGACAGGTGACCCCAGTTGACCAAGGGGATATTCCAGACCATGTGACATCATGCTCAGCCTATGAACTGAAGGGAAGAAGGAGGAAGGGGGGAAATTTAGAGTGATGGAGTTTGTCTTCCCAAGTCACTGTTGTGTGTGGTTGGACCCTGCTGTCCTGGAGATGTCTGAACTCCTGCCTGCCCATGGCAAGCAGTGAATTCATTCCTTATTTTATTTTCTTGCATGCTTTTGCTTTCCCCATAAAACTGATTGTACTTCAACCCATGAATTCTCCAACTTTTATCCTTCTGATTCTCTTCCAGCCCCATTGTGGGGAAGCAGCTGTATAGAGCTTGGTTGATGACTAGGGTAAAACCTAGACAAGGTCTCATTGAAATGTATCAAAAGTGGTCTGTCTGGGGTTACCTTGAAGAGGAGTATGAAACCCAGGGAAACACACAAATGAGGAGAGAGAGGGAGGAAATGTTTTAAGGAAATGTGTGAGAAAAAAAAGAACAAAAAAGTGAAAAAGAAATTGTGGCAATCTGGCTCAGGGTTTTGACATTTCTTAGCAGGGATATGACCTCTGAGTGCATCTTCTGAAGTTCTGTGCAGTAGGCATATGGGCCTTCACACCAAGAAGCAGTGCACGGGCTGGTGAGGTGAGAGCAGAGAGGGAGAAATACGAGGAAAAAAATAAAAATCCCTCACTCAAAGAGTGGCTCAACCACAAGCACTGCTGCTCTGGGGAAGATTGAGAAGCTACAAATCACAACCAAAACCCACCACTGTGAACTCTGTCTGTAACACACTGATGTTCTGGGCTGCACTGTCTCTCTTTGCCCATGCAGTGGTGCAGCCAGAGTCATGGCTTAGTGCTCAATGTGGCACGCAGGCTGCTTTGAAGTCTCTGGAGGGGTGGATATCCCTGAAAACTGCCAGTGCCCTGAGGCTGAAATACACCCCCAGAACTCTCACAGGTGCTGTCAAGAGTAGCCACCCCAGACAGAAACTTGCTGTGCTCCTGTGGGTTGCCATGGAGTATTGCTGCCTCCTCGCTTGGGGCCAGCCAGCAGTAGCTGGCACACTCCATTAATTTCAAAGGCCTTTAAAACTCGTTTTCCCAAACAGAAGTGGAGTGCTACACCATTTGGAGCCTCTGGTCTGCAACACTCAACAGCATGGCAAGGCTAAGGCAGATATGATCCACAGATAGTGTCCCCAGCAGGGGCACAGGACTTGGGCTGCCTCCCAGCACCCTCCTCAACAGTGAGTAAATAGTAATAACGAACACCATTAATATCAAAAATATGTTGTTGCAGAACTATTTAGCCTTTGTGTCTAAGTTGGTAACAAGTCTCAGACCCTCTGGTCTGCCGGGTTTGCTAGATCCAGTGCTCCACCAGCCAGGAGGAGTGGGAGCCTTCAGACTGTTTTCTTGTGGGATGACTGCAACAGCAGCCCTGGAGCTCTTCCACTGCCGATCAGCTTGCACAAGCTGCCAGGCTGGAGAAACTGTGTGTAGTGGTGCAGGATTTTTTTCTATGGATTTTTCAGGATTTTTGATGGGCTGCAGCATCCTCAGGGCTTTGTGCTTGGAGAGTGGAGGAAATCACAATGAAGAGCAATGGCAGAGATTTTGGGAATGAGTGTGGAGGGTGTGGCATAGCAGCAGGGTGATGTTTTTGGATACCTGTATTGTTTCTCACAGCCAGCCTAAACACTTGGAGGGTCATTTTTAGATAAATTTGAACAATTTTCTGATGCATTTCTGCAGAATCCTGCAGCTTTCCTTGTAGATGCAGGTCTCCCTGGAATCATTAATGCTGTTTGTTTCCCTGGGGAGCAGACATTAGAATTTGGTTACTTTTATCAAAATATATCCTCACCGTGGTACCCAAATTTTCCTCTGCTGCCCAGGATTCAGAAGGAATAGAAATGAAACCCCAGTGACCCCCCCTCCCCTTTCAGTAGCTACCCAGCTGCAGGCAGTGCATTCCCACTGCTTTCTGGGGACAGGTGTGCCCCGCAGGGACCCTCAGGGCAGGGGTGCTGCTGGCTGTGCCACAGCCCTGGGCTGCACACCCTGTTGCTGTGCTGCTGCCACGGCACTGCAGAGGAGCAGCTGAGCTGGTCGCTGGCCGAGGCAATGGGATGTTTTTTGTGCTCATAGTGGGAGGAAAAAGCTGCTTTGGGCACATGCTAATTTCTACACATTCATTTCAGTACAGAACAGCATGCTATTGTGAAAAATAGATCTGAAAGCCCTTTGAAGTAGACTTCCTATCCAAAACTCCATGTTGCATTTCCAGGTATTGCTGTTGGACTGTTCTATATGTGACTTGGTGGTGTCATATAGAGACCACTCTACCTCTGATAAATTGAAATTTCCTCTAGCCGGAAAGGGCTTTGTACCTGATTTAGAAAGAAAAAGGGAGGGAAAGGGGATTTAATTTTGGGCCACTGGAAATCCATCAAATCTGAAAGGATTAGCAAGGGCGGGTATGAATCATTCCTTTCTTCTTTGTGCTACTTCAGATGAACTGCTCTTATGTTCAGCTTCATTAATAATTAATACGGTGGGGAAGTAGGGCTCGGCCACATTATCTTCTGTCACAGCCAAAGGGCATGTCTACAGATCCACACAGCTGCTCTTACACCAAAGCTCTGGGAAGGACTGTGGCATGTAAGAGAAGTGAACAGAAATCTGTGCTTCTTGCTGTAGCTAACAGTGGTAGGTGACAAAAGGTGAAGGCACCACACAAGGGGAAGTGAAGGTGACATGAAGGTTCTCCAGGAAGAGAAAACAAATGCACAATAGGGAACACAGCCTTGACATCTGCAGCACAGCTGGCACAGCAGCATAATCATGCTTCTTAGGGGAGAGGGAAACATGAGGTTTCTGAGGATCTCTTAAATAACAGCTTAAAAAGCCTGGGTTTTTTCAAGAGGCAGGTTGCAGCAAAATAAGGACTGCCTGGGTCTTGTCACCCTGCAGCCTCCTGGACTCTGCTCTTGCCTGGTCCCAAACTCCCACCCAGATATTCCTCAGGAATGGCTGGTGCAGGGAGGTGCACAAGGGCATAATCCTGGCTGAGGAAATATGTTATAGCGAGTATCTGAGCACAGAGGGAAATGATGGATAAAGGGACATTGGGACAACTTTAGGGTAGCAGTAAAGCTGCACGTCCAGCAAGTGTTGAAGGACAGGGACAACAGCACACTTACAGAGTGAGGGAGGAACCTTCTACTATCACACTCCTGGCACAAAGAGAAAAGGAGTCCTTGGAAGAACATCTACAGGAAGCTTGTGTGGAGTAAGTTAGGCCCTGGAAGACAGCTGTCTTTGGCATGGCAGATTACGATCCTATTTTAGTCTCTCTACAACTTATTTGATCATCTCTTCTCATCAAGATAATATAGCAACTTCTTCTAATACTGAGGGAAATTAATGTCTGATTACTTTGAGCAATTATCCATGTCAAGATGGCAGGGTGTTTGTTTGACATCAGTTAGCAAGTTTTAATTCAGTAGAGGTGGTTGTGGATGTCTGCAAGTTAGGGCTTTCTGAAAATCTTTTACAGTACAGAAATTACTAATACTTATGTGAGCTTTTGAAACTAGTTCTTTAGGGAAGAATTTTACTGTGTTTCTAATCTCTACTTGGTGTGAAAAAGCACACATATGCAAATGCACCCAGATAGATATAGATTGATACAGATATAGATAGATATATGATAGATAGAGAAACTGGTTGAAAAGAGGAAATTCTGTGTGAATGTGTGGATGAATATGCTTTAGTGCAGCAGTTGTGCTCTGCAGAAAACAGGAGCCCTGCATAGCCAATTAGTGGGTCTGCCCTAGAGCAATTCCAGCAGTTACTGGGAGTGAACATCTGGTCAGACTGACTATGAGAAAGGACACCCCTTGCAAAAACATCATCAAGAGGCAACCTGTGAATGTCTATTGACAGATGCAATGCAAGTTCTGCAGGCTCTGGCTGACCTGACCTTTGCCAGGAATAGAGGCTGAAATGGGGAGCTGTGCACTGATGTGGTTGGTCCCACAGCTCCAGCTCTGCTGCAGGTGGGCAGAGGGCTGGGGGATGAGCACAGTCCTGAGACACCATTCCCCTTGCAAAGTGCACATGGCTCAGAAGCAAGACTTACCACAGTTATGTAGCTAAGCACAATTAGTAACAAACACACACTCACAGAGGCATGTACAAGCTCAGATGTCCCTGTGCTACATATGAGGAGCACAGCTCAGACATTCCTTAAGATGGCTCACAGTAACAGAGCCATCGAGCAACAGAGCAAACTCTGCCTGCACTTTAAAAGCATGTCATATACTCCACATTGGGGTACTCAGGAAAGTCTCAAGGATCAAATAGGAAGTGGCATTTCAATTATTAAAATAGACTTTAAATTTGACACTCAGTTAGAAAAATAGAGTAAATTCACACTGCCTTTGGCTCAGGGTTCACCCTAGCTGCAGAAAAGTGAGATGACCAGGTGGTCACAGAGGCTGGCTGTGTAGGCAAGAGTGGATGATAAAATACTGTGTCGTCTTTTTATTTCCTTTTTCTTCTTTTTTTTTCCTTTATTTTTAATCTATATGAAGAGAAAGAGTAGAGCTGGCTCTCTGACAAAAAAAAGAACAAAATTGCAGAATTCTGTCACTGTTTATCTATGGGTTTTGTTAATGACAAATTTATTGGCAGTAAGATTTGATAGAGCCATCCTAAAAAAACCTGAGTCAAAACATGAAATCTGCTTCTGTCCCTCTCTGTTCATCTGCAATGGTCAGTAATTTTCTTGGAGTTCAGTGGGGATCCCCTGCAAGCCTGGAAATTGCAGCAGTAGCTGTGGTAAAAAGATTGGCACTTCTGACTTTCTCTTTTTCAGGGATGTACTGCCAACATTGCTGCCCAAAACCATGTTTACCCCAATCCACTTTGGTTCAAGTAATGCATATTAGCTGGGGCAATTTTAATAACAGAGTGCTTTTTTTTTTATCCTGACAATCCTGTGCTGAGCAGAGGGCAAAGGCCTGCCACTGTGGCTGTTTTAGTAGCATATTCATCTTCCTTGCTTACACACTCCCATTCACAAACCTGTTACCTCCTTTTCCTGCCAAGTACCGAAAAAGGGATTAAAAATCTCCTCCTCCAGTAGCTAGGCTGCAACAAAACTCATTTCCCAGAGTGATTCTCAGCCTCCAGGAGGAGGGGAGGAGCTGGAAGAGGTTGCAGAGTCAAACGGGGAGCTACATCCTCAGTCTGACCACCTTCCAAATCCACTTCCTTCACAGCTCTACAGAGCTAAGCCACTTGTTAACTGTACTTTAAGTGCAGTTCATCATGTTCACCACATTTCATTATCGCTCCTCACATCTTTCCTCCCAACAACCCTTTGCACTCACAGCTTTGCTGAACACATTGGTCCTTTCCTCTTAAGTTGGAGCATTCACTGTTGTTTTCCCTGGTCCCATGAGGTTTCTTTCTTTGTGCTTCATATGTCATCATCTCAATACTCTCACACTTTCAGCTTCCTTGGTTAAGCACTGTGAAGGTTGTTCTGCTCTCTTTGCTAGAATGGGACAACTCACCTCTACCATATTATGTTGTTTGGAATATGTTGTTTGAAGTGAGTGATACAGGTACATAACAGACAAACATTCTTCTCTTGGCTCTGAGTTTCCCAGAAACAACTTCCTCAGATGTTCCTTCCTGATAAATTTCATTCAGCAATAGGTATTTTCAACCATAAAGTGTATCTTTGATGCTGCACTAAAAATAAACCCTTGCAGCATTTAAGCAAAAGGATTTTGGCTCCATTCTCCCATCAAAGCATAAGCTGTCTCACTGCAGATTGCAGGAAGTGCTTGGTTCCTTCCATGACTCTGGATGAAGTACACAGAGAGCATGTGGGATCTCTAGCCTGCCTCCTGTACCCTTTGGGAAGGTACCTCTCCCAGAGCACAGTCACCCACAGGGGAACATTGCCCTTGACTCAAGCATTGCCACACAAAGCCCAACATCAGAGGTGACAGACACGGAAGGTGGACTTGTGCAAAGACAGAGAAATATGCACTGAAGCAACTAATGTTTGGTGCCTGTTCCCTTCCTGTGTCTCTGCACAGGAAATGCATCTTCACAAAGACTGGAGGTGACACCCTTCAGGGAGTGTAGCAGCCAGCCTAGCGAGAATGGTGTGCTGTCATCACATACTCCCACCTCCCAGGTAGGTGTGGCTGCATTCACACTGAATCTATCCACATCTTTGTGCAGGATGGAGTGGGAAGGGTCACTGTGCATGCACACAGGCTCTCTGCTGTTCAGTGAGCAGGAAGCTGTGGTCCATCAGACCAAGGAAGACATCTTGCACTGAACCACCCAGTAGACTTTCTTTCTGCTTGGAGAAATGTGAAAAAAACAACAACCAAAAAAAAGAAGGTAAAAAGCTGAACTTGACAGATATAGCTTAGTAGAAAACTTAAACATAAGTGCCCAGGTACAATCATGGGATGGATCAAGGAAGCCTAGTAGTGTAAAAATTCTTAAAGGTTGATTCTCATTGCCTAGTGATCCAATTGGAAAAGGCTGAAACCTGGTCTCAAGCTCATATTTTGAGCTGCATCTATGTAAAGAACATCTGCCTGCAATGAAATTATTTGCATTTGTCTGGAAGAGATAGAGCAGAAGTTTACTACTAACTGCAAGGATACCTGTGAAATCTGAGGTCCTAGGATTTGGACCACGCTATTAAGCCCTGTTTGATTCTACCTCTACTCACACTGTACTTGGAGAGATAGCCACAACTGAGTGGGAAAAAGAAGTTTTGATGCCCACATGATGCCCTACTGTGGGCTGTTTAGGTGGGAGTGCTGTGCCCAGGCCCCCCCAGAAACAGATCTGAAAGAATGACTAAGGTGAGTGGTTTTTTCTCCTCTTAGAGGGAAGTTTACAGGTAGTGAATCCAGGCTCACCCTCTAGCCTGGAAAAGGGATCTGTCTATTGGCTGGGTTTGAGTAAGGAATTTCATGCGGCACCAAAATGCCGGTGGGGCCACTGGACAGCCTCAGAAAGCTCTTCACAGGAATGTTTCAAGTGGAGAACAGTGTCTGAGGGCAGTGGCCAACCTGGACACAGGGCATCAGGCTCTGACAGGAGCCTTGGTCTGTGTTCCAAGGGGAGGGGTACTGCAAAGCAATAAAAAAGTAAATAAAAGTTGAAGGGCACTGCCATGCAAGCTGTCTTCCTTTGGCTCCTGGAGAAAGCCCAGGGCTTTTCCCTATCCCATAGAGGGTTCTCCCCACCAAAGGAATTTCATCTGCAGTCTCAGTAGTTCCTGGAACATGAGGAAATGTGGTAGTAGCCATATTGTGTCTGGGTGCCTTAGTGCTAGTCCTGGTCATCTTTCCAGTATTTAATTACAGACAGTATTGAAAACAGTATGCTGTTCTTTGCTGTTGAAATGAACAGGCAGCTGCTGAGCTGGCAGAGATCACTCCACCAGGTCCCCAGGAAATGCATAACTCACTCACACAAGACACAGAGCAAGGCACTCTGTGGGGAATCCTGTCTGTCTCTGAGAGGATTCCATCTGCCACACTGGAGAAGAAAGCAGAAAATATGGAGAGTGGGGGAGAAAAGCTATTCCATTTTCCTTCAGAGATGTAGAAAAGCAGTAACTGCAAGACACAAAGTTCTCACAGTCTCTTTCAGATATCATTGTAACAAGAAAGTTTGCTGACCTAGATCAGAGTTCAAGTATTAGGATGGGAATTGTGCAGTACAAACCATTGAACAAGCTCTTTGAGTGTGTATCTGTGCAGTGAGCCTCAGCTATGCGAGCCTGGATGCTCCTCCTCAAACAATGCACAATGTGCCCTTCAGTGTCCTGGGTGCAGTCATTCAGAACTGCAAGTAGGACACATTCCTTAGGGCCATTTCAGGGAGCTGCACTGGGTGGAAGCTCTACTCCCAACAGCCAAACCCAGATTCAGCCTTGACAAATCCCCCATCTCACTGGCATGACACACAAAATCCAATGAGCTAACAGTTTACCTGAACCAGGCACGTACAAAAGCACAGACATTGCCTGTGAGTCACCTGCTATTCCTGGCTTTGATCCCTGATACGCTGGTGACATATTAATGACAAACCATTCAAAGCAACACCTGATACCTCCCATCCTGCTTTCTCACCTCCAGCTTCTGAGCAGGTAAATGTAGCATGACAGAAAAAGGGGAAATGAAACAAAGCTAATGAACTCATGCTTTTTTATAGGTAGAAAAAATGAAGTAATGTTGTTTTCTGCTTTCTTATTGTGATTGACGATTGTGGATATCTGTAAGCAGCACTGGTGAGCAAGGGAAATAGGTGCAACCTCATTTGCCTGCAGAGGTCATGCACAGGTCTCAGGTGAGTGTGTGTGTTTCCCATCAAAGCAGTGTGAACCAGCCTGTCCCAGGCAAAATTACAGCACCTCCTTTCCCCATTTTTCCACAGCATATGGCTATCAGTCTGACCATGGCAGAGTTTTGCCTTGGGTTGTTCATGTCCACCTGGTGCTGGCCAGACCCAGCTTCCTTCTTCTGTGGAAAAAAATATTATCCCCAAAGCCCCTCACTATTGACATCCATTCACCAACTTTGCAAACCTTTTTTTCACAGCAGCCTCAGACTTCACTTCCCATAGCAGCATTGTATCTTGACTCAGGCTTCTAATTCAACCACACAGAAGGTACACTGGTATGAAAGCAAAAATTCTGCCAGAGGCTATTTATTTCACAACTTTCTCTTACAGCACTTGAATGTATGGAGAATATGCAAAGAGATGAGCTTAACACACAGCCTTAATTTTCTGCTTCTTTCATAACTTGATGCTATGAGCAAGCATAAACGAGAAGATATTTTGGTTTGATGTGTCCATTTTTCTTGATACCCTGCAAAATCTTGAAGCCTCTAGCTTGGTCACAATCCCGTGCTCCACCCAGCAATTTAAGATGTTTGTAACAGAACAGGGAAATAAAAGTGACATCTTTGTCACATTCCAGAGGAGACTATGGTTAGGTCTGGATCTGTCCTGTCACTTGGCAGGACCACTGTAAACTATTGTGTGTGCAGTGGCTTGGCTTTCTTCAAAAATAGGTGTGATTCTTTCCAAGAATCAATATAAACTAGTAAGCTGCTCAAAACACCACTCAAAAGTGAGACGTAAGCAAAGCACTGTTCTTCCTGTACCTCCCACACAGGTGCGAATTGCATCTAGCTCTCCTATAACTGGAATCATAAATGTACGTTGGAAATTTAGGCTCCTAATGAGAACAACAGGAACCAGAGAGTGCATGCTATAATTTTAGCTCATTGCCTCTATTGAATCACCTCCAACACAACCAGCATCACATGTTGCATTAAGGAATGGCAGTGCCACCTGGTCATAACGTAATTTAGTCAATTGAAAGTAAAAATCTGGCTATATAGACCTCATGGGGCACGTGCAGTTACATGTCTAAAGGTTTTTATCTTCTACCTGAAGTTATGTAGGCTTAGAAACATCGAGAGTTTTAAATGCCTGCCATGGATAACTGAATTAAGGATAACTTATTTTCAGGAAGCGGACGGCAGTAGATTAATTTATTAAAGAAATTATTTTCTCTAAGTACTGAAAACGTGCTGTAATGTGAAAACAAGCTGAAAGCCAAAAATATGCATATTTGTGGCCATGAAAGATACTTTTCTTATTTCTTTTTTTTTTCACTGTTGATATCTCCACCTTTTAGCAGCTCCTGCAGTAGGAAAACATAAGGTTTTCCAGCCCAGGAATCAGCAGTGGAAAGCTGGGCACTTTGCCTTGAGATGTGATTTTTGCTTCCAGAGGAACTGGTTGAAGTTGTCATGCTGAGGAATATAAAATAGCCCTGACCTGTGTTCATATGTACTTGTGGTGATAAAACCAGGCTGCACTGCTCCAGGAACTTTCAGCATTTTCAACTTGAGAATGATAGTGTCAGAGAAAATTATTCAGTGTTTAAGGAGTGTTTATTTCAGGCCCTTAGGTATTCAAACTGTGCTTTTTTGATAGCATAGCTAAATAGGAAGTGATTCATAAATGCCTGTTTTAAAGAAGGTCTCTAGTTAGCATGTCACATATGAGCCAGGCAACATGTGAATCCACTGGTGAAAGCCAGTGACGTGAGCTGGTGGGGAAGGAAGCTGTCAGTCCTAGTGAAGGAAGAAGTGTAGATACTAAAAGTGGAGGCAGGAATTTTTTGTGGGTTTGGTGTCATTAAGTTAAGAAGAACCAAAATCCCCTGCTCCCCCCTCATTTATTTACATGTAAGTACTCAAAGCAGTTTGACTTCCAGTGTTATATTCAAGCAGTGGGATACTCTTCTTTTATATTCTTATTCCAAACTGCTTTATCTTTCTTTTGGAGAAACTCCCTTTTCTGAAGAAGCTTCTTTCTCTAGAGGGAATTTTTTGCCAGAGTTGGGCTGACAAACTTCCCAGACACAATGTAATTCATTCTTTTACTAATCATCTTCTTCAGAAGAGAAATTTGCTTATACGCAGGAGCTCTGTCTGAGCTGACAGAAGAGCCCCTGGGTGTCTGAGCAAAGGCACAAGACTACTGAAGACAAGTTTCTACATTAGACACTGTCCAGGTTTCCACGATGAATGAGGAATTAGGTGCAGCTGTCACAGTGCTGCTCACCATTAGAGCAAGGTTTATTTGTGTAAAGAGTGTATGAGTATGGTCAACACCCCCCACCCCTCCCCCCCAAAAACTGAAAGAGCATTTCTGTGTGGGAAAGAGAGGGATATTTGAGGTCCTTAAACTAAGTAAGAGTGTAGTGAGAGTGTGGGCTCCTAGAAGCCTTGTTGAAGTGCAAGATGGTCACAACAAAGTGTACGCAGGTAATTCTTTGGTGTAAATGGTCTGGGGGAAAGATGTGGATGGTGCAGGTACCTAATCCTATGCTCTGACCTCTGACATAGAGGGGAGCTGATGCAGCAAACAGACCTTGAAAAGTAATACCTATGTGGTTGCTTCTGGTTGACCAGAGACATGAGACCACAAATTGCTTCAGCTTTTTCAGAAATTATCATACATGGATACCTGCCTGGAAAGCTGCTGACGTGATACCAATGTCTAAGTCAATACAAGAGTAGCTGACTAGATACAGGAGTATGAAGTACAAAAAATACTTCTTGCAGTCATTCTTTACTATTATTGAAATCATCCTCCTCCTCCTTGAAACCAAGCTAAAATGAACCTGATTACATCAAACCTACCTGCAATTGTGTCTCTCTGTGTGTCCCTCTTTGGTTTTGCGCCAACTTTGGCAGTTGGTGCTCTTCTTCAGAGCTCAGCTTTCTAACTCCCCTCCCCTCCACTCCCCGAGTCTCCCCACCTCGAATCTCCTCTTGTCCTCTCTTCTTCTCTTTTCTCCTGGTTTCCTAAATCCTAAACAAAAACGCCCCTGAGGCACACCCACAGATCTCAATGCATACAAATAGCACATTGAGAATTTAAATGAATAAGGATTTTGTGCTTAGCCAGAGTATCCATGCCATGTTCTGAATCAAGTGACACACCAACTGGCCTGCACATGCTGGACTTCATTCTACGTGCAGCAGCAAAAAATGTCCTTTTTTAAAATAACACAGTGAACTAGTCACATTGCAGTAGATAACTTGAAGTTTTATTGAGATACTCATGTTTAACGTTGTTTAAAAGGTGAATCAGGCTTCACACATTTACTAAGCACACTGATGCATGGTGTACTGTGTTAATTGCTATTACTTGTTGAACACATCCATTTATACACACTGCTGCTTTTCTCTTCTTTTTATGGAAATTCTGACCTTTTTGCAGGAGCAAGGTAACCTTTGATAACATGTTATAACAGCAGATTTTAATTTCTGCTGCTCTGCTGATCCAAAACTACTTAAAAAACTCAAAAACCAGCTGGACAAAAAAAAATCATGTAGAAATGCAAAAAGAATTGGAAAGTGTTTGTCATTGAACATATATTTCGTTTAATCATGTTAAATTATATTATTATATTATGTTACAAATTTCTTTTCTGTTTCCACTGTGGCCATCTGAAAAGTGTTTGATGGGCCAGAGGAGCACAATGTAATAGAAACTGACTCTTCTGGAAGGCTCTTCTGCATTGCTGAAAGGTGAAAATGTGACACATTGTGAACTTGCTCCAGAGACAGTAACTTGACAGTGAAAACATTTTCACTGTAGAGTTCCTCCTGTTTTAAACATGAAAATGGTGGCTTATTTGATGAGCACTAAGTGACTATAATACAGATAAAACTTTAATCTCCAAAAGCCTAAAATACAAATTGAGAAAGAGACTTCAGCCTGGGTACTGAAGAATGAAATAGACTGTAGAATATTTATAAGATTGCAAGCAGGTACTTGAAATTATTTTTATTTTGAGAGTCATAGCCTTTTCATTAGATAATTGTCACTTGAAATTCTACCTGCTGGAAATGGTGGGAGGAGGGTAATCTGCTTGTGCATCTAGAAGGAACTAGAAGGATCCAGCACAAGAATCAGCATTAGCTCTTCTATCTATGGAAATATTCATGCTCAGGTTGGATGAGGTTTTAAGCACCCTAGTCTAGTAGAGATTGTCCCTGCCCATGGTAAAGCAGGGTTGACACTAGATGATCTCTAAGATTCCTTCCAATTCAAACCATTCTAAGACTCTGGAATTCTATGATCCCCATGGAAAGTCTAAGACATTTCTTTTTCCTCCACTTGTCAGTGTGTGATTTAATATTAAAAGAATTTGGGAGAGCTAACAGTAAAACCCCTGAAGAGATTTTCCACTAAAGACAAAAAATGCCTCTCACTCTGTAATGCTCCTCTTCATTCAGGATTTTGCTGGGAGGCACTGCTGATTGAAGACTTTCTATGGCTGTATAAGTGCCCTCTGGCCATCAACAAAGGCATTTCTGCAGAAGCAGATTATGCTCCCATTGCAGTTTAGTTACCAAGTCTAACATATTTTTATGACTCTCCAGCTTCTTGGGATCACTGGACCATGCTGCAGTATTCTGTGCAGTCACTGATGGGTCTCTACATTTCTGGTTCTGCACCAAAGTAGTCTTCACTCAGCACTAGGGCAGGCAGCAGGGGAGCATCTGACCCCACACTGGTGCTGTCCCTGGGGCTGGTCTGCTGTAGGGACTACCAGCAGGCTTCCAAGGTCCCTTGTGAAATACAGGTGCAGAACATGGACATGAATGACTACAGGTCACACAATGTTTAGCTCTGATCATCCTGCCCTCCCTGTCCTACAAAGCTCTGCTTCCACCAGGACAGCATCTTCTCTTTTTCAAAAAGAAGCAGCAACAGAACTTCCTAGTAGGAAAGATGCTTTCACAGTCTGAAATTGCATCCATGTTCTCTGTTGCAGCATTTCATAATATTTTCACTTTTCACTCAGTGTCTACAAATTTTCAAAATCTGTTCTGAACCTGGATCCTATTTCTTATATCCCATTTCTTTACCCAACCACTTAATAAGTGGCTTTATTCCCTTCCAGATGTCTCAGTAAGGTAAATGTCTTTGCAACCTCTGCCATACTGCCTCTTCCAGCTGCAAGCACCTGGTCTTGTCTGACACTCGGGATCCTGCTCTGCTGAGGGACCTCCACAGTCAATTTAAACTGAGAAAGTGAGAGAGGGTGAAAACTGTAGGAGTTGTGAAACTAGGGTCTGTTTGGAACAGGGATGGGTTCTCTCAGTCTGCTCTTGGCCTGCTAGGAAAGCATGATTTTTATAACAGCACTCTCTCTCTCTCAGACACACACTTCAGAGACAATGTCTTGGCCAGTAGAACAAGCAAATGACAGTCAAGACAAAGCATGGGCATCAGAGAGTGAACATGGGCATGGCAAGCCCCTTGGCAGGTCACAGCAGCCCTCCACAAGAACAACCACTGCAGAGCAAACTCATACCTCAAATGAGTTGCTCTGCCTCCACTTCTGGGCTTTTATTTTCCTGTTTTTAATGCTTCATGCACTTTTGAGCAATGATTACTGCCATTGTTATACAAATTAAAGCTGAAGTATTTCTCCTAATTACTTTCTGCAGGCATATTAAGGTAGAATACTGTGATCTGAAAACACAGAGTCTGCACAGCAGAGCTGTCTGAGGGTTGTATGCTGCACCAGGATGTCTCCCTTGGGGAAAAAAAGGATTACAGAAGGAGTCACATCTTTAAATGAGAAGTAATGGGGAAGATTGGGAGGGAGAAACTCATAGCTTTAGTGGGTTTTGCATGGAACATAAATTCTGCCTTCTATCCCACTCCACAAGCAAATTTTTGGGTAGCAGTATTGACAGTGCCCTTTCCCTCAGCCATCCTTCTCTTCCACTTTGTCACTTCACTTCCAGAAAGGGCAAGAGCATATGTTCCTCCCCTAAAACTCTCAAAAATCAGATTGGCATCCCTTCTGGAGGTGATGGCTCTGGAAGGCAACACTAAGATTCATGCTTTCCATGTGGATCTTTTAAGAGATATTTCTGCATTGTATGCAAAAGATGTTAAGAGGCACAGCGCCAGGTACCACATGAAGGGAGCCTTTTTGTTCTTAGCCACTTTTCCTGTTGATACTATGAGACTGGGCCTAGAAAACCTGCACGGCTTGCTAGTGAGGGCAGGAGAATGTGCATCATCTATTTGAATGGAGGATCTTTGCACCTTGGCTTCTAGATGCTTGGGGGCACATTTCATGTGTGGGGGACAAGAACAGAGAATCAGTCACTTCTCCCATACAGGAATGGGGCAGGAGTCCCTGATATTTTAGGAGGTGGTCAGCTGAGAATTTGCAGCCAGCTCTAGTCTCTCTCAAAGATATAAACCTCTATTTAATGTAAATGCCTGCTCAGGGCCTCCTAACCTGGTGGCCCCCTTATTTGGGTTTGATAAAAGGATGAGGAGGCCTGAGATGCCCACAGTCTATGCTTGATGAAGACTAGGGCCAGCCTGTCCCTAATCTCTCCACATCCCCATACAGTGCACTGCCCAGGTGGAGGAGCACAAGTCAGGAGCAGGCCCACTTCTCCCGGACAATGGGTCAATAAGAAACACATTTGGTGCTCCTGCTCTTTCACTAGTGGGTCTGTGTAGTAGCCTTTAAAATTGAGGTTTGGGAACTTACCTGCATAATAAATGCTTGGGAAAACATCAACATTTTTCTGAGCATTCTGGCGAGCCAGTGTTAGAGCTAGGATTTTAAAAGAAACTCCAGAAAGTACAAACTGCAATAATGTCATGTGAACTAGCCGTAGAATACATCATTTTAATAGACTGAAGCCTCATGTACCTCATACCTGCCATACAGCAAAGCAAAGGTTGTTCATAGTGTGCTAAACATATACACTGAGTAGAATTTCCTTGCTTTGCTATCTTGGTGAATCTTGGTGAAGTTGCATGGAAGGGGCAAAAGATGTTTCCTGTTTCACCACTGGAAACAGCCCTGCCCCACTCCTATCCTGGGATCAGAAGGTGAGGACAAAAAATGTGAAGGAGAGACATGAAACCTCTGCTCACACAAGCAGTACAATGTGCATTACGGGGCCTACATTAAAACTGTGTGTTTGGCCCTTTCTGTAGCTGCTGTGGGTGAGAAGTTCTTTCTGCTTTCCAGCCTCCTGGCAGGCCACAACAGGCTGTGTGTCCTGTGCAGCAGCAGCTCCTGCTTCTGACTGAATTGCAGGATCTGAACAGGAAAGCCTTTTGTGGTGGCCCTCTGAACTCATCTGGAAGTGTTGGCAAATGTGCAACTAATCTTTTGCCTGAAAAAAATGCAGAATTTTGAGTAAGCCTCCAAGCTTGTCAATGCTGAGTTGTTTCTGGAAATGGAACTATAATTTCTTGCCTTAGAGTTAGTTAGTAATAAACAATTAAAGAGCCTCTTGGTACTAATTCTCCAGGGAGTTTCTAGCCCTTGATGCTTGCAGAAAGGCTGACAACGTGGGAGGTGTCACAAGCAGATGCAGCACTGTGGTGCTGAGCTGAAACGGAAGTTGCAGACCACAGTGTCCACAAGGGATATAAGGAGACCATCTTTGATCATTTTTCTTCAGAGGCTTTTTTTGCCTTTCTCTTGAGAGCTGACAGCATGAAGTATTTCTCCTTCTTGCTGTTTCTGTCTTCCACCTAAGCAGCAGATCATAGAACATTAAAGACACATCTCAGACGCACTTGGAATACGGACAAGAAACCCTACGTACCAGACAATAGAAGGGACTAAGACAAAATATTATATGGTTTTTAGGCGCCTATTTCACAGCTTTGTTGGAGTCAGGCTCATGGTTTGGGAAATTACAAGAATGACAATATTGAAGTCTTTAATTAAATGCAGAGTTGAAAAGGGCTAGCAGCTGCCACTAGAATGTGTGCCGCGGGGGGAGCAGCATAGGAAAAAAAAAAAAAAAAAAAAAGGAGAGGGCTGGAGTGGAGCAGAAATCTTTCCCATGCTTGGATCCGCGTAGGTTAAAAGTAGCAGATAAGGATACCTGCCAGGCTTCTATCAGACGGCAACAAGCTAAGAAAAAAGCCTTGTCGCCACATCGTGGCCAAGCGAGGCCACTCATTTCTGGCGTCACTAACACAGCCCTCCTACCTCTCTTTCTGAGCAGGAAAGAGGGAAAGCCAGGCACACGGGTAAAGGCAAGCTGCAGGGAATGACCTACGGAGAGCTTGCAGAGCATGAGAGGGGCTCGGCAGGCGCGGGTCCGGCGCTCCCTCCGCCGCCGGCCCCGCCGCCCGCTCAGCTCCCGGCGGGATTTATCCCGCCCTGCCGCGCTCGGGACGGGAACGCCGGGACTGCGTTTGGGCAAAGCGCGCATCTAAGTGTGACCCCTTTTGTTCTCAGAGCTGCACTGTCCCTAGGGTATCGTAACACTCGTCTGTACAGCCTGTCGTCCAGCGCACGGCTGCGGTGGAGTAAGGCACAGCTATCATAGAGTAGCGTCACAGCATAAGTTAGGCTGGGAAAGATGCTTAAAATCAAGTCCGATCCTTAATCCAGCACTGCTTACGTCCACCACCAAACCACGTTCTCAAGTGCCATGAGTCCACACGTCTTTTGTAGACTTCGGGGTTGGTGCTTCCACCACTTCCCTGAGCAGCCTGTTCCAATGCCTAACCACTCTTTCACTGAAGAAATCTTTCCTACTGCCCAATCTAAACCTCCCCAGCACAACCTGAGGCCATTTCCTCTTCTCTTGTTGCATGTTACTGGTAAGAAGAGATTGACCTCCACCTTGCTAAAAATTCCTCGAGAGCAACAGACTCAGCTCCTTTTCTCCAGGATAAACACCCCCAGCTCCCTCAGCTGCTCCTCACAGCCCTTGTGCTCCAGACCCTGCCCCAGCTCCGTTGCCCTTCTCTGCACTCACTGCAGCCCCTCAGTGACTTTCCTGCACTGAGGGGCCACAACTGGACACAGCACTCGAGCTGTGGCCTCAGCAGTGCCCAGCACAGGGGGACAATCCCTGCCCTGGCCCTGCTGCCCACACCATTGCTGATCCAGGCCAGGATGCCATTGGCCTTCTTGGCCACCTGGCCACACCCTGGCTCATGTCCAGCTGCTGTCACCAGGGGACAGGAAGACAGTCAAAGTGACTGTACACAGCAGGGTGCATTGCAAGCTCTCTGAGCCCTCACTTTAGCTCTTGCCCTGATTAGGAGAGCAGATCTTAGGGATCAACCCCTCTTGCTCCAACAGTCTGTGTTGCATGCCCGCTTGCCCTGTGTCTTGCAGAGAACGAATTGGGTAATGCACAGCCAGAAAATGCAGCCAGGCTTTGTCCTCAAGATGACATTCAACTACAGAGATAATGGTAATGGTAAAAGTGGATTCACAAGATGAGGTAGATCAATCTGTTTACCAGGCTGAGCAGCAGCCTGGAATTGAGTGAGTGGCTTAAAAGCAAACTACTTCCCATGAAAGCTGACATGACAAAAGACTGCTCCCAAGGCCAAATGTCACCTGTGTGGCAGGTGACAGGTGACAAGACAGATCCCTGTCAGGTGGTGGGGAGCAGCTGCACTGCACAGTACGATGTGGCTGCAGCACACATGCATTAGAGGACGGTCAAATACAATCATGAGCTGCACAGAGAGGCACCCACTGCTCCTTCCCAAAGGGTAGAGAGAAAAGAGACTGGAAAGCAGCTGGGGGAGATTTTAGCCTATAGCATCTGCATGGGGTTTTGGAACAACACAAAGGAAGGTTCTTGCTGTGAGACCAGAAAAGATGATGAGTTAAAAGATATTTCTGGCATCTAATTTTCATTTCAATGCAAAGAAAAGGAAAAAGAAGGAAGAAAAGCGAGATTTTTAGATGAGCCTGTCATTACCAGGCGGTTCAAAGTTATGCTGAAATAACACAGCTGGTTTGAAAACTGCCCATGGATCACAGCAGTGGATCACTGGACTGGATCACAGCAGAGTGAGGCCCTAGCACAAGTTATATTGACCATTCCCTGGGATCTCTGTGCCTAGGTATGCTTAGCCCAGGGTGTAGGACCCACAACAAGATTTATGAAGTGCTTGAAGAGCTCTGACTAGCCAAAAGTGCTTGGACTGCTAAAAAGGACAAAAGGACTAGGTCATTGATTTACTTACTTTATTCCACTTTTTGAAGAGCCTTTACACCAAGACTTTGTGCAACTTTTATAGACACACTCTTACAGACTTTTTCCCTTTCCCCATAACTTTTTTTAGCACTATAAGACCATTAGCTGTGTGATTCTCCACTGTTGCACTGAAGCAGCACCTTTAAGAAAATGCAGTACTCAGAAGCCTCATGTCTGGATCATGAAGGGTGGCTGAAGGCAAACAGACAGCCAGAAGAGTGGCTGTCCACAAAATCACAGCTTCCATTGCTTATACTTGGAAGTACCTTTGGGTAGTATCTGTGGTCACCAAAAACATCCAGGCCCAGCTCCTTTTCCATGTGACTTGTCTGTCATGATCATCATGCATGTATGCTATGGCATATTATTTGAGAGCAACATCTATCCACAGCTCTCTTAGTACAATGAATTGTTCTTCTGGTTATGTGACCTCATTAAAAAAATCAAAAATACACAAGAAAAACTTACTTCCCAGAATATGAGCACAAAATGGTCAGTTTCTCTTTGGAATATAAGTGGTGAAAGGAGGATTAAGAGTCTGTTTGCTTTCCACTGACACTAAGGTTTCTTACCCAACCCACCAATGAGCCAAGGGCAGGAGGGATGTCTGTTGCCAGCACATCTCCAAAATATAGTTCTGTGTCCCTTTTTATTTGTTAGCAGTTGCCAGGCACCTGCCACTCTGNAAATTGTCTTTATAGCTTCCTCTGAAATGTAATAACAAAAATATTATCTGCTAAGGAAATAGGAAGTAATCCCTCCTCTTATGGTTTGGGAATCTCTATTATTATATTTCAGGAAAATAATTCATAAAAGAAAATTGAGAGTCACATGGAGAAGAGGAATTAGACGATTTCCAGATAGAAATGTTAATCCCAGGACTAGATACTTATTTCCTCTAATACTATGGTACAGAAAGCACTCATATAATAAAAGCAGATAGCAGCCAGACTATTGACCAAAGGCATGACTACTGAAATGAATGAATGTCTTTATCTGAAATCCTGTGTGTGCTCAAGGTTAACTGATCTCCTGTAGACTTGGCATGGACACCAAGTACCTCCATTCTGATAGATGGTCCCTATTCCCTGCAAGATAAAAGGAAGCTATTTAACCAGCCTGTCAGTAATGTTAGTGGAGATATTTTTATCCTGCATAGACAAAAAGCAACATTTGTTCTATGTTGACAGTTAGAGAGTAAAATCTTGATGTTTTTCTGCTATGCCAGGTGGCATATGGATGGTTATGTGCCCTCATAGAGCAAAGACACCAGAAAACTCATCTCCCTATTGTTAATTACTGAAGAGAGAAACTTCAGTTTGAAGTGGGCTTTATTTTCCATACAATTTATGTTGTTGTTCCCCAATGGAAATAAAAGAGCTGGCCCAAAGGCAGGTTCCACTCGAGACACTGAGCAGATGCTGCCTGAGCCAGTGGCTGCAGGGCACGGCTGGCTGGGCTGTGTGCATTGTGCTGCAAGCCTGCATGACCAGGGGCCGGAGTTACTGGAGTCAGGGGCTTCTCCTGCTTGGACAAGTATTAATGAAGAAAAGTAAAAATGAAGATATATGTCTTAGGGAAAATCTTCATGAAAGAAAAGCAGAAGCCTAGAACCCTATCTAAAACCTCTAGAGTCTGGTTAGAGGCAGATATTCTGTGTGACATCCCCAGATGTTCTACAGCTATTCATAGGCTTATTTTCTAACCACAGACATTGATTTGAAACAACAAAGCATGCACTTCCTGGGGCCTCAGAACACCCTGTAGGGGCTCCAGAATGAGGCTGCTCTGCTGTGAGTGTGCTGATTGTCTGCACCTGGCCAAGCTGCTTGGGGTTAGCTGTTCTGCCTCAATAGGGATGATAATTTGGCAAGATCACTCTTCACATGTGCTTGAACATGATGAAAAGGCTGTATCTCTCAGGAAACCATGATGCTGCTTGTGGAGGCCATGGGTAGCCTCCCCAGGGGCAGCCGTTGGGAATTGAAGAATGTAATACCAGAGCTTCTAACTCTTCAAGACAATGTTTTAGTATCTTCTTAACAGCTAGGAGTTCAGGTAGGCTTTGGACCTTCCACACCATTTTTCCACAGGTGGAACACCCTCTGGTCTCATTTTCCATCACACTGCAGTGGGTTGCAGAACTGCCTCAGTTCACCCTGAGGCTTAGCCAGGGCTGGAGTGTCTTTTCATCCTGCCACTCCTTCAGCACCTCCAGCTTCTCCAGCCCCAGTGGAGACCCTCTCGCTGGGATATCATGGGGAACAGGACTTTCCAGTTTCCAACTGCCTATGCTGATCGCCTGTTTTCACCACGGCAAAAAGCACATCCCTTTCTTACATGAGACAGTTAAGCTGTAAATCTTGTGTTTTACAGTTAATTCCTTCAGGATCTTGCATTAGTGCCTACAGATACACAGATGTAAAGATACTTCAGATTTTTGAAGGCACCTCTGTTTTTCACTTTGCAGCTCAAGAGCTGCACAGATCTATACAAAAACCAAGTAACCCTCAGTTTTCCATTACCATGCTGAGTCCCCTCAGTTGGGTATAAGCCAGAGTTTGTCTTTCTAAGTTTTGGTGGATCACATTGCTAAGTCACCCACTCTTACTTCACTGGGATATTATGTCTGTTGGACCTTTTTCTGCAAAGCTGGGAGTCTTTTCAGCATCACTTTACCTTTCCCCTTTCCACCATCCTTTCCTATGTCTTTTATTTTTTTTTTTCTGTGGTTAGAAAAATTTTGGCTCCATTATTCTGACTAGAAGTAGGGTAAAATTTGTTTTCCTTGAGCAATGACCAAGAAATACCTGTTGCTGAGAGAGGTTTTATCCTGATAGTTCACTGTTCTCATCTACCCATCTGTGATTTTTCCCTAGTCTAGTTATTTAAAAGTTTCATCATGTTCAAAATAAAATCAATTCAAAAATTCTGTCATTACAAAGTATCCATCAGAAATTTTCTGGTTTTTCCCTGCTGCCCTTCCCCTCTTATACCTCATTTTCTTGTCTTCCACTCTCCCTAATACACAGAGCAAGTACATTAGGATCAGTCTCAGAAAAGAATGGAGTGAATGAGGTAGATAGAAAAGACAGTGCATTTGCCAATATCTGAAAGGAATCAAGGAGTTTCATTCTCAGACGTGATTTGGTGACAAGAGTCCATACTACAAAAAAAAAGCTGTATGGGGGAGGGAAGTGAGCTGCACAAATAGATCCTTCAGCAAAAACTTGTCTAATGACATGAGATCACAGAGTAAGCAAGGAAGCACTCACTGTTGAGAGAAAATTAAGCAACTATCATGAGATATTTTGCAGATGAAGTGTAAATATATTAGAAAACATACTTAGCTGGAACACAGTAGAACAGTGAGAAGGCACATATCCTAAAGGAGTTTGCAAGTAGACACCAGCTTGCAGGAGTTGGGAAGGATGGGATAGTGCAGCCTGATCAACAGATTGATTGAAGGTGGATTTATGTGGAGGGAAAATAAATTCAGGGGTCACAACAGTGTTCAAATGAGCATAAGTGTATGCGTAAGTTCTGGAAAAAGAAATAACTGGACAGTGATGCATCATAATTTGTGTGAAATACCCACTCACCACAACTGAGATGGTACATTTGAACTAAGATTACATTATTTACTAATAACAGCATCCAAAAATCACATACACTGTTCAGCAGTTTTGACAGTGAAAGAACAAAACTTTACCCTATTTTAAAGGGTCAGCATAGAGGCAGTGTGCTTTTGCTAGGGAAATGTCTTCTCCTTCAGACTATTAGGGCAAAATCTTCAGTGAATTCTGTGGAATTTGTACACAGCTCCAGTCACCAGTGCTACTGGGAGTATATTAGTGAAAAGAGTTATTGCAGATGTGGTACCTTTGTAGATCATTTAATCATAAATGAAGTTATTATTTTCCAGTTTTAGTAAGTAAAAGGAAATAAATGTGGGGAGAGGGGCGGGGTATACGACCATGTCACCACAACTGAAATATTCGTGAATATAGTCTCTTGAATATTTATTGTTATTGCAAAAGGAAAAAAAAAAATTCAGCAAAAAAATTAAACAAACAAAATCCACTTGGTATACAGAAGTCACATACAAACAGAATATCCAATGGAATACACATGGTGGCTACATCTGCACAGAATTAAAACTCTCCATGTGGATAAAACTAGTACTGAACACTCAGACAAGAGCTTCTATGGATTTATGGAGAAGATTCACAAAATTTATTACCCAGCAGCATTTTAGCTAACATATTTTTTAAAAGCACAGTAGCTATATTGCAGTAAGAGTCAGGGGAGAAGGCACAGATTGAGTCTCACCCCCTTACAAAGGTATCCTAAACACATATTTCAATTTTTCTTCAAGAACAGTTCAGCAAACAAATTGGTTTGAGAGAACCAGAACAGCTACATGTTATCAAGGCAAGCATTTATTTTCGTGCATTTATTCATGTGTCTATGAGGAATTATAAAAAAACTGGGTAAAATTATCTGCCAGCCCTTGAACTGTCAGGTCACTTAACAATAAAAAGTCTAGGGAGTCTTGTAGTAGTCTTTATGTTTCCATTTTAGTGGTACCTTATATTCTGATACTTACTTTGTTGCTCAGCAACAACACCAAGAATTTCTTTTTTTATATTAAACAATCCCAAATTTCTATCTACATACATTTTCAATTGACTCTGGTCTGTATAATTTTGCAGAAGTTTTAATGACATTAGGTAAATAAAAAACCTTTTTAAGCATCTTTCAGGACATTGCAAGTACTTTCCTGTGCTACTTAATGCTATTTGGTTACTTTGCTTTCTCAGATGTTTGATGACATCAGAAAGGAAACCTATGATATCAATTGCTAGTAGGCCTTAGAATTTCATTTTTTTCCAGATCAAGCAAATTCAAAAAACCTAAAACAATGCAACAAACAACCATAACTTATTCAACCTTGTACATTATCGCAAAAATGCATCAAATCAAACTAAAAATCTACTTATGTACCTTTTAGTGTGGTAGTAATGAATATACTTTTTCAAGAAAATTGTCTGGCAAAACCAATTCTCCAATTCCTCCCCATGGCCCAGACTCAGTGGCCTGTCTCTGTTCAGTAAATTCCAATGCAGATGACACATGTTTTTGAAACCAGAGATTTAGCAAGAATTAACAAATGAGCTTTTCTGCAGGCTTGATGGGCACAGCTGGGAACCCATGGCAGATCAGTGATTCAGGGTTTAAGTTCCCAAACATACCCAAGGGTGTTGCCAAGTACTGATGGCCTTGCTCATGTTCTTAGAGAACCATTAGAATTATACAAGGAAGCAGGAATAAATAAATTATTGGATGTGTCCTTTTAATTTCATGGTTCGATTCTGGCCTATTTTTGTTTCCATTTGTACCTCAGTTTTACTCCTAATACTGGAATTGTTGAACTTTGAAGGCCGTGTAAAAAGGGAATGAAGAATGTGGGTCAGTATCTTTAAGGAAGTATCTTCCATCTTTAGTATCTAAAGAAATTAAGAAATTTAATTGTCAAAAGTGATCAGTTAAGGTCACTTTCCACTCTGCTGTGCTGGTGACTGTGACCTTGAAGCTGTTTGCAAACATTTGAAACTGGGGCGCCAACCGAAGTCTGACAAGTCATCTGCAAGAATATTGGCTACCCCTATTTATTATTTCATGTGAGGATTATGAGTTAACTATATCAGATTAAAGAAAACATGTCCACGTGATATGCAATACAGGGAGACAGAGCATGTAACTGGATCTTTAAGAATAAATAATTAACTCATCATAAATGCTGAGCTCTAAGAGGTTCCTTTAATGTTTCTAGAGATCATGCTTTTAAAAATATAGGCAGACAGTTTATAAATGGTTTTAAGCATTTTCTGATGGAAGGCCTGTCCCACTACTGTTGGTGTAACATGACAATTCTCAGAAAAGGACACTTAGAACTCTAAAAGTAAAATTGACATGCACTTGCAGTAAACATACAAATATCTTTACCCATAGTCTCATATATGAAAAATAGTTTAAGTTACTTAAGAATATTCTTACACTACACTGGTAAAGTGTTTACTATATAATATTTCTACAAGACGTGTACATTTACTAGAAATCTTAAGCCACACAGGCGTCATCAACAGCTTATCACACATACATGATGCTTCTCCCTTTCACACAAGTTTATATACACTGAGTAAATAATTAAATATTGCACTTATTGGCCCATGATTCCTCAGTCTTGAGGTATTCAAAAATAGAAAAAATATCTATTTTTATAACATTTTTTTCATGCAACATGTAAGACATTTGAAACACACGAACGTTAGTATATAAGTTGCACATTGTGACAGTCCGACTGAGTCACAACACATCTGACATTACTGACAAATACCAAACAGGAGCTACAGCACAAACATTTAATATATCACTAGTTGCAGGTACATGTCAGAATTACTTGAGGAAATGTATCACCAGAAGTGGTAAACAATATCTATCTAACTTTAATTTTTGTGTTTTTTAGGTGAACATGAAGTTATGGAAAAATCAGGACTTTTGCTTCCCCCTCAGATCAGATACCAAGTACCTTATTGTACAAATGACAAGCTGTCTACCTCTGATGGAACCACAGTTAATAAACTTATGGTCTTCAAATGTGACACATTTGATTTCCAGTGGTAATGACAATTTAAACATAAATTTGGGAAAGATGGCACTGAATATAAACAAGTAACAGTGGGAAATGAATGAGTATAAAAGATGTATTAGTGTATATTATGTGCATATAATATGTGTGCAGTCACAAATTCTGCTTCACTGAACACCCATGGATAAATAAAAGGGAAAAAAAAACGGGAGCTTAATTTGTAAGGTTCATTTTGCCCCTAAATGAAACTGGTAGAGTTCCTTCAAATAATTGAAATGCATTGTCTTTTTAAATGAGTCTGGACAAGTGACCAGTCTTGGAGAACCTAGAGTCAGAATGTATGAATCAATGGTACAAGTTAACACAACTTATTCCCCTGTTGGCATAAGTGAAGATATGTTGCTAAACCCCCTGAGGATGTATCTATGAGGCTTCAAACTCATGGTCTCACATTGCTAAATCTGTCATGCTGAAAAAGAACCAGGCTCATACATTGTGAGTCTGTATGAAACAGGCCAAGGAGGAATTGGTCTGTCATCAGAACTAAAATTTAGTTGATGCCTGTAAAAATGTAAATAATAAAACTTCTCAAAAACTAAATACAGAAAAGAGTAGCTCATGAGGGATGGAGTTTTTAAGGGTGTTTCTCTTGGAATGCAGTTGCAACATAATTTGTCTGCTCCAAAAATCCAAATGCATAACCACCAAATGTAGAATTTTTGCTACCTTTTTCCCTAAAATAGCAAATTTAAAGCATTCTCAAAGTTAGTCTCAAACTCCAACACATTTTGTGCATCCTGAAATAGCACTTCATTTCTAAAATAAAGAAGATGCAGGTGGTACAGCTGAATATACAGAGCTGAGCAGACTGGGAAGAAAATCTAATCTTTCAGACTGGTGCTCTGGAAAAGGCCACACAGATGTAGTTGCTCAGGTACTTTCTCTAGGTGTTGCATTAAGTATAAGCACAAAGGAACAAACAATTCCAGGTAACAGTCACTTACACAGCTGTTCAGAGAGAAGGAGTATTTTTGACAGAAAATTAGGCTAGTTCATATTTATTTAAAACACCAAAAGAACAAGTATAAGTAAACTAACCACCACCGAAAATAACAGATACAGTATTAAGTCAGTTACACTTGTAACCTATTAACATGAACTCATAAAAGAATCAAAACCATGCATCTGAATGTTCAACCCTGCAGGATTGGCTAGCTGTTTGGCAGGTTGGTGCCAGAGGCACCCAGGAGCCAGTAAATCCCCATGCTCCTGGGTGCTCCCAAGGTATTTTCTGACCAGCAGCTTGAAGGTGCAGCAAGCTACACATTGTCAGAGCATGATAAGGCTGGTGCATTGCTCATGCACAAGGCAGGATTAGCCTGCTGCTATAAGCTTTAGACTAGATCATAAGTCGGAAAAAGGATAGTGTAGTATTAGTTCAGCTTCAGCTGGCACTATGGAGCTCTCTGTCCAAAGGCATCTCATCTCTCAGAAATTCCACATACTCTGTGTATCAACTGCTGTATCTCACCAAGTGGATAAACTCCCAGAAAAACGGGATGTCTGTGGCAGGACCAATGACTGGCTGTGACATTTAATCTTATTTCTATGTTGAAAGTGACAACAAATTAATGCAAGGTGTGCAAGAAGTTTTTCACTAGTATTTGTGATGAGGCTGAAAGTAGTTTTGTTTTTGCAATCCCAGTTTTCATCTGAGCCCTCCCCTCTTCCATCACAAAATATGGTGCTTTTTAGCCTGATACTTGAAGGAATTGTGCCACACTACTCGATAGATCAGAGATATAACCAAAACCTGCTTGTCTCCTCCAGGAACCCATAATCAATTACTACTGGGTATATTTAAAGAAAAGGCATTGATTGTTTAAATTTAGGCCCTTGATCAAGTTGTGACAGGTTTTTCAAAGATGTTCAGCCTACCTGGATTTAAGAAAACTGCAGCTCTATCACATAAGTCAAGAGAAGCTGAACCAGACAAAGGCTGCTATTGGATATTCTATCCCATAGGAGGCCAAGGCATAATTTTGGATAGAATTAATAAGACTGTAAGTCCCCTCAGAATTCTTGGAATATTTGGAGAAGGCATAAAACGTTACTTCTTACTTAAGTTCTTCTAAAAAAGCATTTCTGTCTTTATTGTTTCTTTACAAAAGGCAAATTCTAGTTGAGAGAGGTACTGAGATCATTATGCTCATGATCTAAATGTCACCAACTTTATAGCAGAAAACTCCATATTGCAGTGCAGCATGTGACTGCAAAAGCAATTCTGTGATGGAAAATCAAAGCCTATTTGTCCAACAGTAGTTAACCCAGATAGAAAAGGAAAAGCCTGCTTCAACTCCCACACATTTTCAGTTTCAGAGAAAGTCATGATGGGACAATTTTGGTTTGATGGAACCACAGCAGGTCATCCTTTCTAACCTTCTACTGAAAATAGTGTCAGCTAGGAGGGCTGAGTGGTTTTCCCAGGGTTTTAGACAGTCTGATCTTGAAAAACTCCAAGTATATTGTTAGAACATTTTAAAAGTTAATCTAACTCTGAACTCCATGACAATATCTGAATGTTAGTACAAAGTTTCGAGGAGATTTTAGATTTTAGGTCATTCTGCTGCTGCATTTCAGATAAGCTTTTTCCTTTTAACACATTTTTAGCAGTCTGAGAGCTGCTTCCTCCAGCCACCCCATCTCATGCAGAAGACCAAAGACATGTGGAGGCCTAGCAAGTTAGTTGCCTCAGAAACTTAAAGCAGGGGTTCTCCTTAGATTTTGCTGTTACTCTTCTACCCAGATTCCTAATGCTAAATAAAAAGCAATTAATTAATCAATCCCAATTTTGTAAAGAACTATTTGTCTACCACTCAATAAAAAGATATATGCTAATAATATATTTCTACCACTGATTAGAGTCTAAATGGTCATAACCAGGCAGGGAGAGTCTTAAATTCATTGCAATGGAATACAAGCAAGATGTGTCTGCAGCAAGGGACACCTTGAAGTCTTTTTTCCTTATAGCACTGTGCAAAGGAGATGACCATTTCACATAAAACATCTCAGAGCAAAGCTGGAAGAATACCTGCACTTCTAGCCAAGCTGCATGATTCAAGATATGTCCAAGATCCTTGGCAACATGATTTTGTCTCTCCCTTCATTGCCTGAGATGGTTCAGGCTAATAATACAAAGACTTGTCTAAAGAATGTGAGAGCTGAAGCTGAATTCTCTCTCAAGGTTTTCCTGCTCCTCCTTCTCAAGCAGGAATCACTGACATGGCAAGAATTCCGCTTTTCCCAATCAGCTGGCACCTAGTAGGTGAAAATGTACTAGAGAAAGTCTCAGCACACTTAGCAACACGCTGTCTTAAATGCGAGAGGAAAAAAAGCACCCTGGAGAGAGACAGGATCATGGTTTGGATAGCACATACCTCTTCCATCTGGTTGGTCCTCCAGTCTAAAAATGAGGCTTTCTCTTCATGGAGGTAAATCAGTCTCCATGTCTACTGGGGAAAAAGTGCTTAAATAAATTAGCTAACAGGACAGACATGGTTTAAAAATCCAGACTGAAGACAGCATTGATTCATTTAATTTAGGCAGTCCATGTAGAACCCTCCTGGCATATCTATTTTATATGTGTCTAGATGGCTTGTTTGGAAGTAACTTCTACTGTGTCAAAGTGTATTTAGATTATTTAGTCAATATTTTAAAAGTGGCCATTTTCTCTTAGGGTGTACCAGGAGTTATACAAATTACCTTCAAAAAACATAAAATGTAAAGAAGGATTCCTTTGCAGTTGTGAGTCATTCAGTGTACTATGTGCTACTTCCTTTTCTTTTATTTTTCAGATTTTTCCCATTGCTGACAGTTTAAAAAATGTCAGCCTTGTCTTAAATTCTGTCTAATTGGAAAAATAAAATAATTGGTGCTTCTTCATTTTTGCTGTTTAGTTAAAAAAGGTCACTGTGATGCAAATAAAGCAGTTGTACAAAGTACTTCAGGACAAATATAAGAAACTTCCAATTACTAGAGGAGTAAAAACAGTGAAATATACCTATTTTAACACTTTATCATAAAAGAATTTGTGTACTTTATTCTGCTATCTTCACAGTCTTTTGCTGATGTTTTCAATGTATTCAGCCTAAGATCAGAAATGCTGACAATTTTATTACTCCTAAAGTTTTAAAAATCCCAATTCTCTTGCCAAAATAAATGGGTAAAAAAATGAGGTCAAACTTCAGTTCACTGACACTATCAGCATTTCTGCAATAAGTCTGAGTAAAATATAGTTCTTTGTAGCCACTGTGGTGATAGCTGTCTCAGGGACTGAATGAGAGATGAAATTACTGAAAACTGAAACGTGCAGGTTTGACAGCAATGTGACAAGAAGCTTCTGGCTATGAAAACCAAACACAATGGATTTGGCTCTGTCAGACATAATATAGGACTGTGTGGTTAATGTCTCATGCAAGCAGAAATGAAAGGAGCTAGCTATTCTTCTACTACAGGGGTAGGTAAGACTGGAATCTCCATAATGATGGAATGAGAATTTAGGTCCAGTTTCAGAAGATTATTGGATAGACATGTTGCTCATATGTAAAATTAAATATACTAGCTATCCAAACAGAATGGAATACCTAATATCTCTGAGAGTCTGGACTGAATATCCACATCCAGTCAGAAATTCACAGGGAATTTTGATGGCTTTGGGCCCAGGATTTATCTTCCTTCTAGTTTCTGCAGTTTTCAGTCAGCCAGGATGTGTAACATAGTGAGTGTAGATTTGCCAAGGTAATGTGCCCCAGGAAGAGTCCCTTGTACAAGTGATCTGGACAGAATGAGGGATTAGCTCACTACAGGAATACTTCTAAATTCATTTTCAGTCAGGAAAATATGCAAGTGGTATCAGGAAGCTAACTCAAAACATCTTGACCACTATTCTAAAGATTCAACTATGAAATTTGAAACTGATGAAGTGAGAGACAATTATAGGCAAACATGATCTGAGGACATGACACCAGCTGAAGCATGACGTAAAACAGCAGAAAGGAAAGATAAATTAATATGCACTCTGCATGCAAAAGCCAGGTTCTAAAATATGGATCATCCTTTCAGGCTAAAAACTGCTCTATCCCCATATGCATATCCAAACAGCTGATGTAAAACAAGGCTGTTCTCCCAAATAACTTAATAAGACAGTATAAATAAAGGCATATAGACCATTCATAAATACTCTGTTGGCAATAGAACACACTGGAGCTGCCTTTGCTGCATTAGCAGCTGCAGTTGGGCTGCTGTGGAGGAGGGGTGTCCTTCAGCTGTGTGTTCTGGTTGCTGGCAGCAATGGTGGGATTCGTCTCCAGACTTTCTGACATTTTGTCACAGATGATATCCACAAGTCGCTCAAACGTCTGCTTGACATTAATGTTTTCCTTGGCACTTGTTTCAAAAAATTCAAATCCTAAGAAAATAAACAATATGTTTATGTTGTAGGCATATTTCAGTATCTCTAATAAATATACAAACTTCTCTTGAGCAAGAGACACTCAGAAAGGAAACACATGAGAGCACACATATGAAAGAAGAGCAGTTAAAATTGTAACACAAAGTACACTAGTGCTACTGGCTTTATACAAGTCTGAATAAAGTCTCGACCACTCCAAATATATCCCCTTAGAAAAATTCTACTTTAACTCAGTTTAATCTAAAAATTGATACCTGTTTCAGAGTATTATTTTACAAATACCATATATATACAGTCATTGTAGAAGTAATCTGCTACTTCATCTCTATGACATTCCTCCTTATTCAGTTGGAAACAGTCATTTCCATTCTGTTGTTAAGTGGTGCCAAAATACAAATAATGTTTGGAAAAGTACAGGTAAAAAATCAAGCAAGACAAGAAAAGATTTTTGCAATTTGATATTTGCTAAAGTTAGACATGAATCCATGGGCCCAAAGGGACTCCCAATTCCACAAACAGGACTAATTGGAAAAAAAAAACCAACCAAACAAAAAAACAAACATAAGGACGAAAACAATTTATACAGAAGGAGTTTTTGTCTATTCATTCCCAGTGATTATCCCAAAGGCAAAACCCAGAGCTATCCTTAGCCCTTAAGGGACACTAGAGGTTTTTATGGAGCAGAGACAGCTGTTCTAAGCTCTCCAGAGTAGTTTTCTGAAGTTCTCCTCTCTGCCTCCTTTTATACCTCGTCTCACCTCCCACATGTCTCTCATGCACCTAGGCCAGGTTTGCAGCTTGGTGGTCAGCCTGCAACCTAGAAGGCTTCTGCAGAGCTGGGTCTTCCCATGTGCTTGTTTCCTTTGCAAAGCATTGATGTTCTTTAATTTATTGTTTTCTAGGAATTTTCCCACATTTTCCCCCAGTTACGACATTGCTCACCCTTTCCCTAATAATTCACAACTTTCTTCCATTCCTGTCTTTCCACTGCCCATGGGTTCAATACTGAAACAGTTTATAAAACATCTAATTCACTGGTAGTTTTACAGAAGCCTTTGCACAGTCTAGCTTAGCCTCTGTACAACTATTTTGATTCCTTCTGATTAAATCTCAATATTAATGTGCACTTTCATTATGAGAAAGATCTCTGTCAGAAAATTTTAAATACTTGAAACTCCTGACAGAAGGACCGAAACAGATCTTTGTGGGTCTGGTGCTTTCTTTTGGTTTTTTTTAATGTTTTGTTTTATCATATTTTGAAAGGTCACATGAAATTTAACTGCAAGTACTTTGATCACATTAATATTATGTATTCAGTATGCCATCTTAACAGAATGTAATCTACACATTCAGTCCTGTAACTGTTTTCCATCCAGCTTTTGCAATTTGACTTCTACCCTAGAATTACTGCAGATAATTGTATTTAGCTTGGCATGATAACCCAGCGAAAAGTAAGAAGCAATGTACAAAGTCAATTCTGCTCTGAATTTTTTTTTATTTTTTTAATTTAAGTAAGGTGCTGGAATGAAGTGTCATGAAGTACTAGAATGTTTAAATGTAGAGGAGCTAAGCACTGGCAAAAGGTAGTGTTCATAGGGAGTTACTTGGGGATTACAAGAACTACAAGTATTGTACAGGGATTTATTTGGTCATACAACTTCTGTTAGTATCAGGAAGAAGTGTAAGGTAAGCTCACCAATATAAGAATATGTTGCCATAAAAACTTTACCATTCCACATTTCTCTGCAAAGCAGGAAAACTGTGAATAATAAAAGACCTTCTACAAATATTACATAGGGGGATGTAGTTTGCGTATATATGATATTGCTTTAATTTAGCTTTTCTTGCACTTTTCCTTTATTCTAAACTAAAAGGAAAATGAGGAAAGCCAGTGCAGCATCAGTTGCTGCTGACTTTGTCTCCTGAAGAGCTCCATGCAGGAGAAAGCTGTGCAGATCATTAGGGAGTTACTTGAGGGAAGGAAGATCCTCCACAATTCCAGTATGATGTGTTGAAACCCATATGTAACTCTAGCCCAGCAACACAGTCAAGAATCTTCCACAACTCTTAGTGTCTTCTCCACAGGAAGAAGAAGGAGGAAAGCAGCTGTTCCACAGAGGAACAAGCAGAAACACAGGGCAGAAAGGTTGAGTGACAATGGGGGAATGGTACACCAAAGGTCTGGAGATGCTAGGAGTAACACTGAATCTTAAGGACATTTTGGAGTGGAACAGTTTACAGTTATAAAGATGGAATAATGAGCACATCAGATGATCATGAAATAGCAGATATGATACCTAGGTAAGAGATCTAGACAGAGAAAAGCAGAAAATGAAAGGAAAAGAGTCACAAAGAGAGGAGGACAAGGTCAAGAAATATTGTAACAAGGATAAGATCAAGAAAACAGGCTCACTGTCATGGTGAGAATGTATTAAAGTAGTCGTGTGTTTCATAAGGTTTTTATTAATTGAATTGTTTTGTAAAATTTTTATTACCTGGTTTGTTCTGTGTGCCGCCATATTCTCTCCCCTTTGGTGTCCCCCTGTTCTTTCCCCTCCCTGGTGGCATGTCTGTCACTTTGAGACCCTTCCCAGAGTCTGGAAAGTTCTCTGGAAGGTGTCAAGGAATAGGCTGCTGCGGGGGAAACCCCCTTCCCCCTGGGGTGATGAGCTGCTTGGGGTGTCATTCAGCAGGCTAAGTCACACCCGGGACCCCCCATTGGTCTACACTTAACCCTTTCCCTTTTCCCCAGCTCCCCTTATAAACTGGTGCACAAGCCTTGCTCGGGGCTCTGCCTGGCAGACGCTCCAAGGTGAGGGGGGTGCTGCCCTGACTCCAATAAACTCGTTAAGCCATCCCCGGTCAGAGCCCTCCTTTAATCTTCGCCATCATCACCGCATTCAGGATCCGTGTCCCTGGGATTCTGGGACAGTTTNCAAGGAATAGGCTGCTGCGGGGGAAACCCCCTTCCCCCTGGGGTGATGAGCTGCTTGGGGTGTCATTCAGCAGGCTAAGTCACACCCGGGACCCCCCATTGGTCTACACTTAACCCTTTCCCTTTTCCCCAGCTCCCCTTATAAACTGGTGCACAAGCCTTGCTCGGGGCTCTGCCTGGCAGACGCTCCAAGGTGAGGGGGGTGCTGCCCTGACTCCAATAAACTCGTTAAGCCATCCCCGGTCAGAGCCCTCCTTTAATCTTCGCCATCATCACCGCATTCAGGATCCGTGGCCCTGGGATTCTGGGACAGTTTGCCCTCAGGACAGGTGAACTGAGCCGAGGCTTGGCACGGCATTCAGGGCTGGCTGGCAGATTTATACAGAGGCACGCAGCTACAAGCGGAGCTGCTCACGCACCCCACGATATTAGATGCTGTAAAACAGCCTTTATATTTGGCACTTCAACATTTCTGCCTCTATAGCATAAGAACATAATGAAAAACTTAAAAGGCACCCCATTCTCTAGTCAAATGGAACGTTACAAAGTGTCAAGCACAAAATAATTGATTCAAGTAAAATACAGCTGTGGTGATTTCTATGGAATTTCAGATGTGATTTCTATTTAAGAAGGAAATTGCAATCATAGTAGTGGTGCAGTTGGATATCAGGCTATGATTATATTCCATCACCTTAGACATTAGTTGCCTGGATCTTCTAAGCTAGGCTTTGCTACACAGATGAAACAATGGACAGACCTGAGAGAAAGTGGCTGAGCACTCAATTGCCTCCACAAACCAAACTAATGCTTCATTGTTTACTGGAACTGTATAGGTGGGAATTTTGGACAGTCTCAGAAATTAATCTGAACAGTTCCTGCTGCGTATAGGCCTATGAAAGGTGCTGTTTTTATGCTTGAATGTACAAATAAGCATCCATCTTCCCTAGATGAGAATGGGGCATACATGTGAGCTCCTTCCAGGTAGTTCCTGCTGTAAAACGGATTTAGCTGCATATAGGTAAGACACTTGTAGATGGTCCATGGAAACTGTTCTTATAGGTGCAGAAATGGTAACACAGCAGAGTCTTTTGAAGCCAATTAAGACAATTAAGAAAAGCTTTGTGCAGTTTCTGGTAATTACTGTCAAAGCATCGTGGTATGTGCTGAGCAAGTAGTGTTAGCATAGGGTCAAAATGTTCTGAAAGTCATGGGAGCTTAGGTAAAGATTTGAGGTAGGTAGGAAAGGAATACTGCACTTTGTTTTTAGGAAACCAAGTGAAACTGCACCTCTACGAATCATAGCTAAATATATTGATGTGATTATTGTTAATTGTTATTAAGAAATCAAGTGAGACTGCACCTGTATGAATCATAAGTTAAACATATTAATATGATTATTGTTAATTGTTATAGTGATCACTGTTTAAGCAAAAGTTAATTTTAGTAACAGCCAAAATGGTATAAATATGTATCCTTCAAGCAAATGGACGGAGCCTTGATTTGGGTAGCTGTACCCTTGGCTCTTGCGCGCCTCAATAAAAGCACCTGCATATAATCCATCTGTGATTATGTGTTTCTAAACGCTAACAGTAGAACCATCTGTATTACAAAAATTCAGCTGAACACGAGTTCAGAATCTCGTCTTATGCTGCCAAAGACCCCGTTACAAAAGACCTTAGCCACCCAAACAGCAAACTGACTGTCCGGGGCAAGGGATTCAATTTCTTACATGAGAGTTACCCCAACAAATTAGATTGGTTCTTTTGCCTAGTTCATTTGTTTAACCAAAGCCTGCATGTGGAACAGTTTCAAGGAGCTGCACAGAATTTTTCCTAGCAGAGTGTGCCCAGAATCAGCTGTTGAATTCAGTTTGTTTTCATTCTGTTATGGAATGTTTTGCAGATCTTTTTTCCCCATGACACCTCCTTCTCTCCTGACTCGTCTTGCAATTATTTTACTAATGGCTCTTAGACACCCTAAGCTTCATAAATCTGGGTGTATCACAGATAAGTTCTATGACTTTCAATACTTTCTTCAGGGTTTCTTTCCACTGCTCATTATTAATGGAAAGAAAATACTTTCCATGAGGGTATAAATGTGAAGCAAAGCAGCTATTTGGTGATGCCCAGGGAAGCAGAGCTGAAAGAACACCATGTTCCCACCACCTGTGATGATCTGTACTGCTGGTGTGGATGAGGCCAGGCAGAGAGGATTATTAAAAAGACATGACAAGCCAAAGAGGTAAGTGGGTAGGTAAGGAAGAAAAAAGTTGAAACTCAGAAAATCCAAAACATCGAAGTGTTGCTAGAATATACATACAAAATGTGTAGAAGATGCAGTACAATATTTTAAATGCTTATTCTGTATTTAATTCTGTTTTCCTTTGCTGATTCTTTCCCTACTACTGATTCAAAGAAAGCTGGTAAGCTCTTGGCAGCTCCTACAGAACCCTACAGCAGCAGAGCTAGACAGGGCACTGGCATGGTGCTGTTCACCTGGTGATCTACAATGCACACAGAACAGTTAGATGACTTTCCTTAATCATACACACTGCCAAAATTACTAACATTGTACCCTCTCTTCCTGACAAGTGTGCTGGCTCTGTAGAGGCTCCTTCATGACTGCTCATTAACACTTATTTATGTCTACTTTCAAAACACAAGGAAGAAAAAAGCCCAGAAAGCAGTCATATACAAAGAGAAGAACATTTTGCCTCTCTCATCTTCCTGTGAAAATGTGACATCAAGGCTAGACAGCAAATTTTAAGCACATTTCCACAGACAATACAAACAAGACGTATACGGATGTTTCACCAGTTGCTCAGGAAGGCATTTTGGTTTCAGAGTGTTTGTCTACAGCAAAGAAAATTTAATTTATCACCCCTGATATTATGTTTTACAGATGTCCACCAGGTTATATTCCCTCAATAACTATCCTTCTAAACTTTCATGAAGACAAGCTTGAACTGTGGTCCTCAGTGCTGTTCAATCCAGATTTGTGAAGAATATTAGGATACTACAGTATTAGAGCAAGAAGTGGCTGCAGGAAGCTGCTCCTTTCGTATATGTAAAATGCAAACTTCAGGAGATCATGGGAATGAACAATTTAACATTATCATTGTATTTAAAGGAGAGGAGTTAATAAGGCCTTATTTTCTTGGAATTACACCTTGTGGGCAGTTCTGAGGGAGCACTTACCTTCTTGCCTGCTATGAATAGTATCTAATAAGTTTTGCATTCACATTACAGGCTGTCAGTCAAGGCAACAACAAGACCTTTCTCCTCTCATCAGAAGCCCACTTCCTCAGAACTGTCAATATCTTTTAGGAAGGACACACATGGCATGACTGGAAAGGTCATCTCTCCTAGGAAACTGGGCTGAAAATAGCTGGAGACCACTGCTGTTCTTCAAAGTATCTCCTATATCAGCAACTATGGCAGCCATTCTGGCTTGCTGTGCTTTCCTCTGTAAATCAGTAAGATGGGATCTCTGCTGTCCCAAAAAAGTCCAAGTGCTGGATTATGATAAGAAAATTATTAAAACAACATTAAGCCTAAGAATAGGACTCTGCTAATATTATCTCAATGAAGAGCAGAAATCTAAGGTATTTATCCAGTCTTTAGGATGGCTCAATTTATTAACAAAAACAAAGCTAAAGGGGGACTGTCAGCTGTGGCAGAATAGACAGACCCAAGGGCCAGTTTCTGGTTATGCTCTAGCTAACATCCCATTTTCCAGTCTTTCGGAACAAAAGACGTCATATAAATTCCAGTTGTATTGATTTTTATTGTAGTTTCTAGATACCTTTTGAATGAGTGCATTTGGATAATAAATTAGATTTTTGGAAAAGACATTTTTTGTGTGTTTACAGGAGACATGGGTTGAGCAAACTCCTAGCTCCTCATTGTAATTAAATAAGTTTGCTGTAATGCAGCTCCCAATATGTGAAAGCAATGGCAGGTTGCCTTTCCCCGCCAGTAAACGAACATCCTGGGGACAGGAGACTGTAATTGCTCTGCCAATACCCTGTCTGTGTTGTAACTAAACAGAAGACTGGTATTTGTCAGTGCTGTCAGTCTGTCTCTTTCCCCTGGAACTAACATTTGCCCATTAAAAGAGGTAAAAACTGGTGAAGGATGGAAGTTTGAACAACCATATTGTGGCACAACACCCAATTATTTTCATTTTTAATGCAAAGTTAGAGGCAGCCATATGTCTGTGCTTTCCAAGCGGTGGGTGACCCTGCCTTGTGCACCACAGCCTCCAGTCAGCTACAGAGGCAAAACAGAACTTGCTGTTCTAGCAAGCTGTGTGCTGAGCTGTCAGCTCCCACTTGGTTCCTGATTTACATGCCAAAATTACAGAACTAAAAAACTCTTCAGTTCAGTGCCTAAACTCACAGCTGCCTAATACCCTCAGCATGCCCAGAGATGCCTAATGTACACGTTACCCCCAGGGCTCATAGCCCAAGGCAAGTGACGGTCCAGCCCAGTCCAGGTGCTGGGGAGCTGCTGCCTTGTGCCCCAGCCCTGGAAGGATTCAGTTGTGTTGTGTTCCTGGGAAGGAAGATTCTATTTGAAGTAAGAATTTATGTTCTTTTTGTTGGTGAAAATTATTTTCAAAGCACTGGGAATCAAGAGAAGGAAAGAGAGAAAGAAAGAGGAAAAAAGAAACTAAAAATAAGAGAAAAAAAAAGAAAAAAGAAAAAGAAAAAGACAAGAAATAAAAAGAAATAAAGTGCGAAAAGGAAAGGTGCGGAAAGGA
>VZTB01007563.1:0-11199 GCA_013397245.1 Thryothorus ludovicianus
GAAGGGAAGGGAAGGGGAAGGGACTCTCACACCCTCCCAAACCCCCGCATTCCGTGTCACCACCCAGCACTTTGAGACGTGTCCCTTTCCCAGCAGGTGGGTACAAAATGGGCACAGGGAATGTTGAGGCAGGGAGGAAAACCAGCAAGTGCCAGGACCCGAGGGAAGGGCTGGAGCTGTACCAGGGGAGGTTTAGGCTTCCCCCAGAGGGTGCCGGCACTGCCCAGGCTCCCCAGGGAATGAGCATGGCCTGAGGCTGCTCCAGGAGCCTTTGGACAGCGCTCCAGGGATGCCAGGGTGGGATTGTTGGGGTGCCTGTGCTCGATGATCCCTGTGGTTCCCTTCCAGCTCAGGATATTCCGTGGTTATAGGGAACGTATCAATTACAGCATCTCGTGACAAGACACGTGAAAAGCTGTATGCTTCCAGCTGGCGACACAAAAGAACCCCAGTTTAGGTGCCAGGAGAGGAGAAGATTCACTCAAGACAAAAAGCAAGAAGGCAGGTTTGTCCAGAAAGGTCACTTTATTGGAAAAACCTAAAATGGACTTTAAACCTGCAGCCCTCCTCCCACAGCAGTGGTTTCAATGGGCTCCCCACGTTACCTTAACAGACCCATTACAGACATGAGCTGCAGTTCAAATGTTAAAAGTGCAAGTATTCTGAACTTCACACCTACTTTTATGACCTGGCAGGAAACACAAATGCTTCACAGCTCACAGAGAATTCGTTCACAGCACTTGGGAGTCCCAGCTGGCTCCCAGCATTCTCCACAGGGTACAAAAAACATCACTCAGAGGAGAGTCTGATGCAGAACATCATAGAAGGTAGGGGTGAGGTTCCTTCAAATTTATTTTATTGCAGTAAAACCTCTAAAAGGTAAAGCTGTACAAAAAGTCTAAACTGCATTATTTAAGAATAACAGCACCTTACGCTGCATTTGTTCTTATTTAAAATTCTATTTCCCAAAAATACATTCCTAAATATACAAACTATACAGTCTTGTCACTTTAATGCTGGTTTCTGTGATGATATAACTTTAACCTAAAAATCTTCAAAACATCCACATACTGACAAAAGCTCTAATATACAAATGCCTTGGTACCTTCATAATACCACATAAATAACTTCAAAACCCAATCTGCATTTGTAGAATTGTCCAGAAAGCAAATACTTTATGGTGATCACACATCATCTGCAGAGAGCGTTGGGATGTTTATTCTTGGCCGTGTGAAAAATGCCATTTTCTCTCTGAAAAAAGATGATCAGTTGTTAATGCAACAGAAATCCTGCCAGAAATGTCCATCATCCACATGAGAATTTATCCCACCAGCTGTCCCCACAAGGAGCAGGTGTACATCCTCTCACAACCCACACCTTTTATTTACTCATCAGACGTGAGTTAAACCCACAACACTGATCTTACCAAAAGCCACTTCAAAGAGGCTCAGAGCTTTTTCCTTTCTGCATCTGTAACTTAGGGAAGCAAAGGGCTGCTTCTGTGTTAAAGGATTTGTTGCCAAGTGGGAAATAACTTGGAGAATGCTGGTTGCTTTGATCATGTCCTGTGCTGCAACTAATTTCCCTGAGTCAGACCTTATACTTTGATATGAAAATACAGAAGTTCTTATTTAAGCAGGACAGTTAACTACTTCTGCAGAGATCAGTCTTCCTCATCAGCATCCACAGAAAAATCATGGTAGTAGTCAATTTTTCCTCCCCTTTACCTATAATTACCTGAATGACTGCACTTCCAGAGGCTCCTTTCGACTCTGCCCTCGCAGCCTGTGGACGTCCTTGGCAGCAGCTCTCATCATTTTATCAGCCTTGAGCTCACACTTGAGTTCTGGATTTTGCACCTAAATGAATAATGGAGAAGAGTTTGTGTTTCCAGGAGGAATTATCTTATCCTAACTGATCTCCAAACACAGCAGTATTTTAGCTGCAGGTCTGAGGGGTTTGGAAACTGTTGACTCTGGAAGTCACAAGCCACAGAAGCTAAACTGAAGCTTGTCAACTAATAACCATTCTAAGGGAGAGAGCTTTTTGTAAGGTGTCCTTCCAGCCTGTGGTAAGAATAATGGCATCTGTGAGTACTCTCTTTGTATCTTCTTGATAGATCCTTTAAGGCAGAAGATCAGCACACACAAGAGCACAGCACCCCACAGAGCACCTCACACCAACTCCCTCCTACACCTGGTGCCAGCATGGCTTGGTCCCTGCCTGCTGCCAGCAGAGGTGCTGAGAAATCCCAGAAGCTGAGAAGGAGCCCTGCGCACGGGGGAGGGTGTGATGTAGAGTAAGGTAAGTGCCAACCACCACACACCACACTCCTGCAGACTGGGGGGACACACTTGGCAGAACAGATGGCATTTGTGACTTCTCGTATTCACACCTCTGCTAGGGCACCAAATCTCTGTGCTGGTGAATGCAAGGGCTCAGGACTAACAGCTTGATAGAGCTGTATGTGGCAGACTAGAGTGACTAACAGTGCTCAGGCTTCATTTACTGACTGTCCAACATCCCCAGTTTCCCAGAATTTCTCCATTTCTCCAAGTGGAATGAAAGCCCAAGGCAGGTATGACTCACTCGTTTTTCCACAAGCCTCAGCAGCAGTCGAAACCTGTCATCATCCTTCACCCACTGTGGCAACTCTTTTTCACCCTGACTTTGAGCTTGTTCCAGCTGTTCCTTCAGTTCCCTCAGCACTGAGATCTCCTGAACCAGCTGGTCGTGCCAGGTTTTTGAAGCCTGCAGGTCCAGCTCCAGGTCCAGTGAGGTGCGGATCAGGCGCTCTGTACCGAAGGACTTGATTGAAGGCTGCAAGAGTAGGGATGTGTGAACACTCTGGGGAGAACTGTCCCAACCACTACACACAGAAAGTGCCAAACACGTCATGAGACCCGTCTTTGTAATGCTTCTCTTCACACAAACCATCTCTTATTGGTCCTGCTTTCCAGTCTGTCTTGAGACAGACACCACAAATTCAAGGAAGTCTTATGGGTAAGTGTTTTGATTTCTGTGCTTCTGCACAAGTTCTTCCTTGGCAGCTTCTCCAATTGAACAAGTCTTGCTTGCACACCTTCCTCCTAAGTTTAACGTCTCATCTTCAGATGAAACCACAGTGCTACAGAAAAACCTGTGATTGCTTTTTCCACTAACATATTGCCTTCTGTTAGTTTCAAACACAAGCTGTCCCAAGAAAACCATCTCCTGAGGAGTTCAGTGTCAGTATGCTGGGGGAATTTTAGTAATTGCCATCACAATGGGCACAGGGGTCTACTGTGTGCCATGGCATCACAACAGGGTCTCCTGAGCATCTGAGACATCATTCTCCTCATCTTCTTTTCCAGCTCCCCAAATTTATTATAAGTACTTAAGAATCTCAGAACAATAACCACAGTAAAACTGTTTGTGCTACTTCTCTGACAAGATGGAAAGTACCAGGAACCATTTTTCCTAAATGAATTGTTTTAAACGAGTTCCAACTTAAACGTTCCTGTCATAATCTGATCTTTCAGAGATTCCTTGAGAGACTTGTAGCACACAAAGGAAAGGTTGTGAATGAAAGCATGTGGCAACTGATTTATGTTTGCAAATTTCTCCTTTAAAACAGTTCTCTGATTTTTGCATGTGTCTGTGTTGGAGGAAGAAACAAAGTGGTGATGTTCTTACCCGTTTCACTCTGACACTTCGTCTCTCCATTGCGTTCCGAACGAAGGGGGGCTTTTTGGATAGCGTGGAACTGTCACTATCACTGCGATTCAGCTGAAAACAAAGGGGAAAAGCACCAACTTTTCATCAAAGAAATACACGCAGGGCATACACACGCTATCAGTGAGACCAGAGGCTGTTGCAAGCAGACCTGTTAAGTTTTGTGAGAGGCAGACAGCTGTCACCCCAGTCTGAGTACACAACATGCACTGGCACAGCCAGACCCTGCCATGAACTCTGTCCCTTTTTGGGAACAGGCTGTGAGCAAAGAGAGACACTAAGTCTGGCTGTGATGTGGGACTCTGTCCCACTGCTCTTCTCCTGTGCAAGTAGTTAGGCTGGGCAAAACAGCCCAGAAAAATGAGCTGTAAGTAGTAATAATAACAACAACAATAATAATAATATTACCATTTCCTAGCATATGTAAAACATGGGACTATTTTATTAGAGATTTCTGTTTTCTCTAATCTGTATTTTTCTATAACCTGTATTTTAAAGTAGTGGTGGAAGAGACAAGTTTACCTGAAAGCTCTCCCCTGGGTTTATCAGCTGAAGAGTTGCCATGTTACACACAGCCTGCCTTGTTTTGTGGTTACAAAGAGCTCAGCTCAAGCAATGTTTTATTTTAATTCCCTTCTCAAGGCTAGGGGAGGAGGGGAACAGGCACTGAGATTTGTGTGTACTGGGGCACAGCACATGTACCACACAAGCACATGCCACTGGTGCAGCAAGAGAAAGGTTTGTTCCTCTGGAAGCACCTGCTTCTGAACCAGGGAGAACCCACACAGCAAATCCAGCCCAGCTGTATTAAGGGCTTGCCCACTTGGGACAGGTCACATGTGGTAAAAGACAGTGCTTGCTTGTTTGCCAATTCCACTTAAAAGATGAGATATTTATAGTTTATTCTGACCCTCAATTCAGGAAATAATTGTGAACAAACATTTCAAAGCAGGGGAAGTGACATCTGAGCCAATACATGGCCTGTTCAGTTACCTTCACACAAAGCACACTGGTGACTTTCCACAGTTTTTTATCCTGTTATTAGCAGGTACTTACCTTTCCATTTCTATCAAGGTTTTTTGTTCACCTCATCTGAATTCAGGTAGACAGAGCTAACTGAGTTAGCACAGAACACTTCAAGCAGCAGGAAACTGTTAATTTGCAGCTTATTCATCACTGTCTTACAGCAGCCCTTCCAGGTCAGTTTGGGCATCTCAACAGCTGCATGTGCCACAAATATATGTGCACATATATATCTGATAAACTTATGCTAAATGCTGTTAGTTCCAAGGTTACTGTCTAGGAGGTGAGGACAGAGCAACTTCTGAAGTCACAGGGGGAGAGAAGAAAGCACTGTTGGATTTCTGTGAGGAACTCAGACTGAGTGAAAACAGGCACTTAGAAGCTCAGGGTTTCATTTTCCTTACCCGACACACGTACTGACTCTGTGGTCCTGGGGAAAATGTTTTTGAGCGGATGATGGTGCTTCCCCTGACAAACTGAGTTTGGGGTGGATTTGCTGCTCTTTTGTCTTTTGGACGAACTACAGTTGAGGACTGTGCAAGGCTCTCTGTGTTGGTCTCTTTATCCACCTGAAAGACACCCAGAGCAGTGTAAATGCCAGCTTTCCATGTGCCCAGGACACACCCCAGGGCTGTGTGACAGTCCCCTGTGCCCCATCTGTGCCTGTGGCATTCAAAGCCAGACATTCTTTAGCCCTTCTCGTGCAGTGAGTCCTGACACTTCACTCCTGGAGCTCTGCTGCATTAACTGGATTGCTCCCTAAGGGCTCTGCATCCACTGATTGCTGTACAACACAATTGATTCCAAAGGGCTTTGCCTGTGGATCCACATATCACTGTGACCTGGCAATCCCAGAGAGAGCAGGTATGATTTTAAAGACCGTTATCTTACTTGTGCATCTGCAGCAAAGATCCAAATCTATGTACAGAGAGAGCTGTGTACAGCACACCCCAGTTTGACTACAGCTACATTCAGAATTAAACAAGGTCAAAACCACTGTCACATTAATGAGAACAGTTTTCATGAGCAGCAAAAAGAAGGCATGAAACAGTGCTGTACTAACTGTAGGACAATATAGTCACACAGAGTTATTGACAAAGATTTCAGGTAGATAAGCATTTAATCATCAATGATGAACTTTCAAATAACTGCTTGTAGCTTTGCTCAGTTCTGCAACAACCCAGTCAGCTGAGCAATGGGAAGCTTAAATCATCTTTCTGTTCAAAAAGCCCTGGACTGTACCTTCACTGCTATCTCTGTTTGTAGCTGGGAATTCAGACTTTCTTCTGTTTCCCATAGCGATTTTCCAGCACAGAATTCTTCCTCCTCCTCTGCTTCATTTTCACTGATCTCATCCTGTTCTTCCAGGTCAGGAACCTCTTCATCTTGCCTGAAAGGAGCTTTGTTATTGAACTGGCCTGTTGTATAATACTCTGGTGCTGGAGCAGGAGGTACCTCCTGTAAGCTGCTGGACAGAAACAGGTCCCCAAGGCAGCCAGGTGTACCTGACAGGCCCTGCAGCCACTGAGAGTACACAAACACAGGCTTAGAAAGAAGAGAATCTGCACCAGAAGACCACATTACAGGCAAAAACTTCATCCTGATCTGGCTTCAAAAGAAGCAAGATGAGGGCTCAGCCATGTGGTCTGAGTTTAAGGCAAATGAATCTTGAAGGGAGCTCTCAGGACGCCATTAATCTTAGTTAAAAAGTGTTAGTGGACAAAATTGAAGCATTGTTTTAACACCCTTTTCAGCTCCCTTGAACTCGCAGCAGGCTTCTCCATCCTTGGTCAGGCTTGCTTTCTATTTTAAGTGTTGGACTTCTTTAAGGAAATCTCAATCTGAACCATATAAAGAACAGCCACATTAAAATTCAAGCAAAGCTTTGCACCACAGAGTGGAGTTTTCAGGGCATCCATAGAAGACTGTACAAGTAACAAAATTAGCATAGTGCTACTGACAATTTCCAACATTTATCAGCTTTGTTCTCATTTCCTAAGCACAACCTCCAGAACAGAAGAAACAGGATTTTTCACCAAAACAGAGAAAGAAGAAGCCTCCCACATCTCAGTATCATCTGCTTTTTTGTCTGCACCCAAATGCTCCTATCACCCCACAACAAGAAGAGGGTGGGATGCCACCTACCAGCTCTCTCCACTAGTTAAAGTGCTTCTGCTTTCCTCCAGTTTCTTCTCCACAGCTTCCAGTTCAACAGCTGTCTGCTCTAAGAGTGCTGAGACAGAGTCCTGAGGAGAGAAAGAGGCTTCTTGTGAAGAAATGACTCTCAGAGACTGCAGAGTGCCCAGCCCCTGTGGTGAGAACAGCCCCAGAGCAGCCCCCAGCCCCCCTGCACACACAGAGCTCAGTGCAGCCTGTGAGCACAGCTGGCCCAGCTCTCCCAGCTTGTGCAGGTGTGCAGCTGCAGCCTGAGCACCTTCTGTGCCCTGCATCTGCAAACTCTGTCTTGTCTTGCCCAGGGAGTATACAACCACACTGTGAGCTGCCTGGTGGGCAGGAAGGCTGCAGCTCACACATCACTTACACCATGCCACATCCCTCAGCTTCCTGAGCAGCAGATTTCAGTAAGTGTTTAGCCCAGGACAAGGGCATATCTGGAATCAACAAGTTAATTATTTTGCTGCACTTAACAACATGTTCAAGTTGTAAATATAAACACAGCAGCCTCCACTTCTCTATAGTAACAGCTACACAAACCCTCTTGCTTGTCCTGTTTGGAAGAGATTTGTTCAATGTAAGCAGTTGTTCTTACTGTTTTTTCAGTGCAGGGTACTTCAGAGTGGCTGTTTCCTTGTTTACTTTTCCTGTTTTGCTTCTGCTGATATTTATAACTAAGGAGGTTATACCAACGGGTTGATTTCTCTCCGGATCTACTTATTTCAGCAAGGCTAATTTGTGCTCCACCCTATTGAGAGCAAAAACACAGTTTTAGGGTAATACTGAAATGAACAACTACCACAGCAGTCAGAAGAAATCAGAGTGAAAATCCAGGACTGTTTGATTTTGGCAAATTCAACAAAAAAGAAAAATTGCCTGTTTATCCCATTTCAACACTAGTAATGCTTTATGTTTAATTATTTTTAGCATTGTAAAGGGCTTCCAATCTAAGTAGCAAGTGTTTCACTACAGCTCCACTGTACAAGAATCCACTGTACAAACAATGCTACTGCAGCAGGGAGAAATTACAGGCAGAGCTTCAAAGAGGAAGAGGAAAGAACAGGAGAGGATGACTCCCTTTCAAGAAATTTGCAAGGCTAACAAAAATCACTGCCCAAACCCAGATGTTTTAGCATTTTGTATCACATTTCTCTTCATCTGCCTTGTCATTTCTTAATACATTACATTTAGTATACAACCAAAGTAATTGGTTCTCAATTGCAATACCATAAATGTTTCCAAACGGAGGAAAACTAGTTTGACATCAAATCATGAAGAAGAAATATCTAGTGGTCTGATGAGGTAGTTCTGTAACAAAGCATTTATCTCATAATTGTTTCTCCTGATAAGAATTGTCATTGCAAAGAATGCAGTGGGAGAGAGAGACCACACAGCTAAAGATTATCAGGAAGGCTTGCACAGAAATTGCCATACCTCAAGAGTGTAACATCGTGTCTAATTAAAAAGAGGAAGCAAACACAAAGTTATTGAAATAGAGCTGGATACTCACCAAGCATTCTTCAAGGTGAGACTTATCTACAGTGCAAACATCGACCCTCAAAGTTTTCTGGCGTAAAGCCGGGTAGGAGATGGAAACCCAAAATACTTCATTGTACACGAGATTGTCCGAAGCTTCCACCGGCCTGGTGCGGAACAAGCAGCTCGTGCTCTCGGAGCAGGGCAGCACAGCCACACGAATGTTCCTGTGGGAACAGCACTGCACTCAGCACTGCCCTACAGGGGTGCAGCTCCCCCCAAATCCCTCACTGAGAGTCATCCTCAGCACAGCCACACGAGTGTTCCTGTGGGAACAGCACTGCACTCAGCACTGCCCTCCCTAGAGGGGTGCAGCTCCCCCCAAATCCCTCACTGAGAGTCATCCTCAGCACAGCCACACGAATGTTCCTGTGGGAACAGCACTGCACTCAGCACTGCCCTACAGGAGTGCAGCTCCCCCCAAATCCCTCACTGAAAGTCATCCTCAGCACTGTGGACACTGCTGTCCTTTCCTATTCTTTGGAGCTGCAGTCAGCTGAGAAAAAAGGAGTATCTTGTCCCAGCATCAGAGATGTGAATTGGCATGAGTTGCCACAGACTTCATCCTTCTGAACCTTGTCATCAGACATCATGGGATCCTGTTTTGTCACTGTAGAGTTAGGAGCAGTGAAAATGAACAGCAACACCTGGTTTCAGAAGGCTGTGGCTAAAAAGCAGTTTATTCAAACGAAGCAACTCTTTTATAGTGTGCCTTGCAATCTACAAGCAGATTGGTTTGTAAAAGAATACAATCACCTAATTGGTCAAGAAGGCCAACTCCTCTCTGGATAAACATCCTTTAGATCTTAGCATAAACATCACGTACCACACATTGTGGTGGTTAGACAAACACCAGGTGCTAAATTCTGTTTTGGATTCTTTTATCATGCTTTTCCAGGCTAGGCCTGGGAATGCTACAACTGAATCTTTCCCTGAACACTCTGTGTTCTACCACACTGTTTTACATGGTTGTTTACATCTGTGCAAGCTGTCACACTGCTCACACCCTTATGTAGGTAGGAACAGCAGAACTGAATCCAGTTTTTGTCAGCTTTTTCAGCACACAGCTGAATTTAAAGACATTGTGCTTGGAATGAGTCTAGCAGTAGCTGCACAGTTTCCCAGCTCTGTGCAGGCATACAAGGAGTTCTGCAGCAGAAAAAACTCGTCCTCTTCACTCAATGCAGGTGCTCAAGGCACTGCTACAATTAAAAACCTACCAGCCAGTGCTAATTCCAGGCAAGTCATTCCCTAGCAAATACAGACCTTTAAGAAAGAAACTGCACCTTATTTCAGTTCACAGGTTTATAAGTTCGTGTCAGCAAACAAAGTATTGAAACATTTTGGGAAGGGTAAATTTTTAAGAGTGTGAAAAATCATAAGCCAATCCTACTTTCATTCTCATTGAGATTCCACACAAACATATCAAATGTGTTTATTTCACCCACTTACACTTTTTGATCTTGTTGTAATAGCAGTGCTGGAACATTACTCAGCTGGATGACCAATATTGCAAATTGTTTATTTTTGTCATCGTATCTGAATCAGAAAGACAGAAAAGCATTAGTATTAGAGAAGTCTGCCTTGAACTTTGCCTGAGTATTCCACACAAATAATACAAAAAATTTACAAACAAGACAACACTATAATGGGACTGTGACTGGCCCATAGTTTAAAACAAAACCAGTTTCCTATTACATCAAGTTTTGCTACCAGAACATTCAGAATATAAAACAGTCCAGAACATCCAGAACTTAAGGATTCAGATACAATGGACTGAAGATTTGACCTAACACACACTACCTTTCCTGGGGTCTAATTAAATGGCTGCATTGTAGCTACAATTTTTAGAGAGGCTTTAATGGCTGCAATATAGAAGTTACAAGTAAAAATACTTGAAGTACAACAGTGAGGATATCATGAGTAACCTTTTGCTTTGGATGGCCATGACAAACGAGTTTTGTACTACTTTTTTTTTCTCAAATCCCACATAACTTCCAAGAAGTCATTTAAGGAGGATGCCTCTGTGCCTGCCCTCCTACACCTTACCCACTACTCTGGGATCCACGTGAGGTCAGGGACTGTGACTGTCACTTATTCTCAGCATTTTTCTCTACCCAAGCTGCACCCTTAAGGGTTCTGCAATCCAGATGAAACCTTTCTCCAGCCCAGCACTGCCAGTGCTCCTATTGCTGGTTTGCACCCTCATACCACAGTATCACCAGTTGATTTCCACTGACATGCAAGAGGGCAACTGGGCCAAGAACCTCCTGGAGTCAAGTGTAATTCTTAATTACACTAAAAAAAGGCATTAGTTAGTTAATACTAATAGGACTGGAGAAGAAAACAGCACAGAAAGCACCATCTTTTAAATCCCATTTATCATTCTTTCCACTGGAAGGCAAATCCAATAAAATATGTTGCACATACCTCATTGCAATTTGCACTTTGGCTGTTCCAACTGCTTCTGTATCATCACTGTCAAACATCATCACTTCTGACACACATGGTCTGAAAGGAATCACCAACAATGAAGGATTTGATTTGCCTCTTATTGAAGTGTTTGCGTTTAGGTGATACAAGATCTTTTCCCTTCCATTCAGTGGTTTGGTGTATGGATTTTGTAAAATTAGCAGCTAAAAGAAAGCCCATTTAAGAACTAAGTGCAATCAGCCTTAGAGGTATGTATTACAGTGCTTATCAGCAGAAAGTCATATGTCTTCCCTCTTTGCTGCCAAAAGAAAAAAAAAA